>VZTM01028383.1:5042-23251 GCA_013400555.1 Jacana jacana | reverse complement strand
GAAGAGATTTATTAATTTATTATATACTCAGCAATGGTCTTACTGAAGGGTTCAGTAATGACATTGGCAAAGGCAGAATCATCGGTTTTAATGTATTATCCCATAGTCAGAAATTAATATATTTCCCTTACACCTTCTCCTGGATATCCTGATAGACATCACCATTCACTAGACATAACAAAGCAGAGGTAAGGAGAAAGGACTGATTGCCTTCAAATAATAATTAAAAAAACATAAAAATCATTTTTTGAGAGTTCTGAACGTTTGCACCAATGTATCTAAAAGGCTCACTCCTTTTTCTGAAACAGTGGCTGATGTGAACCAGTTGGTTGGTTTGGGTGGTGGGGGTGTTTTGTTGGGTTTTTTTAAACATTTAATTTTTTTAAACACAATTTAATATAGCAAATTATAAAAATGAACTGTAACAATTACAGGAATTGTTAGTACTCTATTTCATTTAGCTATACCTTGCAACCATGTCTGGAAGATAAGAGATTTCCATTACAAAGACAGAAGAAGGAAAAGAAAAGAACTAGAAGCTACCTACTGTGATGATTTTTCATCTGCTTACACTAATTTCAGCCTGTAGATGAGAACAAGCACTGCTAGTCTTTTGTTCATCTCAGTTCTGCTCATGGTTGAGCACCCTATGAGATTAAGAGAAAATAAAAAATCCACACCTTGGGGTTCCCACAACTCCCCTTTTAATGGAATTAAAAATAGGTTTACGAAGTCCCTAGCTTCACTGACAATAAAGGTTTCTTGAAAACAAAACTTTCAGTAACAATTTTTTTTATGGCAATAATCATTACATTTGAAAGGAGCTGCACTCATTTTTACTACAGACCCACTGCTGAAAGGAATTTATAACTATTATTTAAATACATGAGTTCACACTGACTTCAATTTGATAAGCATTTAATTTTTTTTTTTCATGGTAAATAGAGTCTTGGATACTTGGAAAGGAATGTTCTATTCCTTCCTGTATGTTGTAAATTGTTGGTCTGTAGTTTCTTTTTCTACTTGGAAAGAGATACAATAAATAGCCTAAAAACACAAGAGGAAAATCTAGTGTATCTTAAAATCATATAATCGGTAGTTTAAGAAATATATACCTAATTAATAAGATAATGCCAAATTGAATGAAATCAATGGCACTCAGATAAAGATATACGGTGAATTTAATCAGGAACTAAACCAATGAATTCTGAGTAATAACTGATCAAATAAGTTTTTGTTTAGACTGCACTGTATTTGTACATGGGAAACTTCAATTTAATTACACTTATTTTACTTTATGTGGTGAACATAAACACCACTGTGTGTCTAGGATATATAAAACTATTTTTTTCACAGATACTCTGCTGAGAGGATGATAGAACAATGATCCGTTGGAAAATATAAAGCATTTTTCAGAAGTATGCCTGAAACATGTCAGTTTTCAGGAACATCACTATTTTTTAAAAAGAAATAATAATGCCTTTCTTTATAGCAGAAATATTCAGTTTGATAAATAAAATATGATTATACACTTACTTTTGACATACAGTAAAATATTAATTCCGATACCAAAATATATAAAATATTAAATGTTATAATATCCTTAATATTTTATTATGTTTTACCATTTTTCTAAATGAAAATGGATTACATATGTCTCAGTTTGATTTTTTGTCATTATATTAATTAAGTGAAAGCTGACATTTTAACCATTCTTCATGACTTAAAATGGGGAAAAAATGCTAGAACTTCCAGTTCTAATTTTTTTTTTTTCTTATGGGTGGCAAGATAACTTTAGGACCAGGTATGTTTTAAAAAACTAGTGTTATGTATGGAAATTAATGGAAAATTATTACAAATTAGGATTTTCTTAGTACCAGTCAAACATATATTACCAAAAAAAAGCATATTTAGCAACTTCAAGAATGAACTATCTGAACAGGTACGGCAGAAAGAGTTGAGAAATAATTCTGTTTAAGAGCTTTCCTCCTTCCTAATGTCCCCTTCCTTAATACAGATATTATCAGAATCAACACATTGCACATTCAGATCTGTATTTCCTTTACTAAGCACAGGAGATCAATTAGTATAACAGCTTTATAGAAAAATCGGCATTTTAGAGTTCAGTGTCCAGTCCTTTGCTAAACGGAAAGCATAACCGATAGGAAAACAATAAAAAAAAAAAGCAGAAACTCACTTAATACATCTCTACCTGAATCAACAAAATGATCAACAAACCCCTGCAGTGGAAGAAAGCTCAGAGGAGATGGGCATGGGTGACATGCTCATGAAGATCTCAAGAGGTTCTAAGGAGTGGCCTCCGCTGCTGTAAAGGAGGCTGAACTCATCTCAGTGCCAAGGGGATGGGAGTGTGGCCTTTGCTGTAGACAGAGAGCTGCATCGGTTGAGTGCGTCAACAGTGTGTGCAAATGGCCTTCCCTAAACTAATCACTAGAAAGTATTATCTTCCAGAGAAAGCGAGACCAGCAGGAGGGAAATGTATATGCAACTCAGCTCAACATAGAGTAGAAAGAAGGAACAACCAATAAAACAAACTTTGAGGACAGCAAGGAGCTTGAGCTGGCTTCAAGCCATGCATGCATTCCAAACAGCTGGGGATGTCCACTATCGTGATGGTAAGCATATAGAGACCAGTAATGGAAACCACATTTGTATTGCAAATCAGCTGCATTGCAATAGCTATATTATACTTATGTTGTGATTTCAGTACACTGAAGTATCACTCTACTAAATCAAAATCCTGTGTAACATCAAATATCTTCAAGTAAGTACATTCAGTTTTAGAACATTAAACCCTCTTAGTGTGGAATATCAAAAGGAACCCAGTCAGAGAATATTGGACTTTTGACAACACTGCAAAGGCATATGCCTTGAAGAAGAATAGAATGTGGCCCTTCAAAGTAAACAAGCGAATTAAAAACATTATCAATCATTTCTGTTAAGCCAAATCTCTTGAAAACGCATCAGGAACCAGACCAAATAAATTATCCTTTTCCTGGCACAATACATCAAGTCAGAAAGGAAGAAAGCAAACAGAGAGAAGACTCAGGTACAGTAAGGTGCTCAACAGCATACTAAATTTTGCCAGCATCTGGAGGTAAGCTATGTAGATGCCTATACTCAGACGATTGTAGCTTTCCAGATTCACAAGTTTAACAAGACATGAGCCTTAAAAAAAAAAAGAAAGAATGTAAACATATGAGCTGCACCTCATTTACATAACACTATATCACTAGCTTCTGTTCTACTGTGTAGGTGAGTGAAAAAAAATTACCAATGTACTATTCAAAATAGTCAGATAGTTCAGACTCTAGTCAGAGCAGACATGCTATCTGAGAAAGAATATATAATTTAAGTAAGTGAAACTTAGAAGAAACAAAAGAAACTTGAAGCAAAAAGGAATCAAAAAAGATAAAATCATTAAAAACAACTACAAAACATAAAATGCATTTCACTGTACCACACAGAATAATGCCACTACTGTTACCAGTGCCATAAAAATGTTTGCTGAGCTTTTCTAATTTTCCTTGAAATCTTTTGACATATTCTTGTAGTGCCACAGGCTAAGTCTTTCATCTTCATAAAAAAACTTTTAACAATACCATATTAACTGGTTACAATAAAATTAATCCTTTCGAATGCAAAATACATTTTTTGCCACTTTACTAAAACCATATTTCAGGAAGACTTTTTAATGTTTGTTAAGAGCCAGCCTTATAATTTCAGAAGTTATGAAATTATTCATATTTATTTACATGGCTATTACTACATCTTATAGGCAAACCTTTCTTTTCCTGTTACGTCCTCAGTGAAATCCCAAATCCACTCTAATATTTCTACACCTAATTTGATTCAAGATTTACTGAGAAGCACAAAAAGATGACCGACAGGGTCTTTTTCTGCATGGAATATGATTACTGGAAGGAAAAAGGTATACATTGTTATTTAAATTTGCACTAATCTGCTGATCTTTATGGACAATTCCTTGCTTTACCTTGTCTTCTCAGCTAGTACCTCTGCACAGTTTTCATTTTTTCCTTACAGAATAGCATCTGACAAACATCACGAAGGTAGAAATAAATGACATTAACAAGATAGGTTATAGAGGTGGATTGGGACAACTGATTTGGTAAAACCTGACATAGAAGAGCCTTGTAACGTCCAATCCCAGTGTGACACATACACAGCAGGATGACTGGCCCCAAATGTCTAATCTTCATTTTTATGAACAGCACAAGACATTCGGTTTCTCAGGCTACTAAATCTCAGTTAGAAATTAAAGTCTGAAAAAATGGCTCTGAAAACTCAGGTTCATTTCTGCTTCAGTGCTTCACAAGAGAGTAAACTTCATCAGCTGGACCTAGGGATTAGACAAGGTGTTTGGTTTGTTTTGTGTGGATCCCTACAGAGATCAGAACTTATATTTGGTCTCCTAGTAAACAATTTCATAAGTCTCCATTCATTTTGATTTCCATTGGTCTGTCTTATAAATACCAGAACTTCATTCCTGAGATTGGATGTATTTGAAGAAAACCCCACCAACAGAAAACAGCAAGAACAAATTTTAGCCATCAAATGCCTTACGTCAAAACATATTTGTTATCTATTTATTAGTAATACTCCTTTCCTGTGCTTCCTAATTAGCATTAACGTAAACAGTTGTTTTACTCCTGTATGCACCTTTGTATTTTGTTTCTAAAAGAAAAAAAAAAAGAATACAAAGTTTTAGCATTACATTGGAAATATAGACTTGCGTCCTGAAATTAAAATACTGATTATGTATGTTATTTTTTTCTGCCTTCAGCATCTCTGATGGTTTTTTCTGCTACACAGTCCAGAAGGGAAATTAGAGAACTCAAGGAAATAACAAAGGATTTGTGTTTAGTTTAACCTACTGCATGAAGAATTATATTATTAGAGTATGTGTATTATTATTACCTATTCTATCGCTGAGCATTAGCTCAAGAAAACAGCATTTCTAGTTTAAATATAATGCAAATTATTTTTGGCTTATTAGAGTCATATTCTATTCTCCTTTTCAAAGTACAGTATTAAATCACTTTATTTATGCAGAGAATACAGTGATGAATGTCACTAATAAAACAGCAGAAGAGGGGGAGAATCACTTCAGAATGATGGTACCTTAAATTAGTAAATTGTTCCTTTCATACACAAGACTCATGTTCAGCAAGTCTCACAAGCATATTGCCGCCTTACAGAAAAACCTGCTAGAGGCACCAGCTACTTAAACTGAACTGAGAAGACTAGAATACATGGTATTTGAGGCTGCTCCTCCTCCAGACTTTTGAAAATGCCCACACCTCTCAGGGAATACCCTGTCCCAGGAAAGCAAGCACAAGCTACAGCAAGGAACCTTTCACCCACATCTTTTGAGCAGGCACTAGCACTCCTACAACCACATGGAGCTGTGGATCAAAAAAACCCACTTCTTTCTCCTGGTTAGCTTTCAGACAGATTTAATAAAAGCCTAATTTTCAGCTGGGAAATTAATTCCAGTTTGCTAACCCAACTCAGCATACAGCAGTGAGAAGAGTCCTTCCAGCACAAAGGGAGGGGTGGGACTGCCGCTTTCAATAGCTGCCCACATTTCTGGCTGTCTAAAGTGACTGTGGCGCCGCAGCACTCCACACCTCTCAAGGTAGATTAAATGCACTTTTGCATTCAGGGGGAATAACAAACTGCTGTTTCCCCACTGCGATCAGTGCCTAACTAAGCGAGCATTCCTCTTCTCTGCCACCCGTTGCAAAGCAAATAGGTAATTTTGAAGGTTTACACTAATCTGTTTGATTTCATGCTGGAAAAGGAGAAGAGTGCTATGGCTGGAGCTGATCTCATCTGAGAGGCTGAACCAAGCAGAGGGTTCAATGCTTGTCACTTTCCCAGTCCAGATGCCTGCCCCAGACATGTTAAGAGGAAGCTCGCCAAAGCACGTCCTCTGGTGAGGCCTGTGAGAAGGGAAGCACATGAATAGCTTTTGGGGGGCTTTTTTCTTCTTTCAACCATAGCATACAGAATAGACTTCTGAAAGGAGTTTGACTGTTGCTATCCCATTGATGATTCTGCAGAGGTTTAAGTCCCACTGCCAAAGGTGGCTTTCACTCCTGCTGTTGTAATAAACTCGAGAAAATCCTAATATTCATTAATTACAGTTATGACTGTTAATTTGTATTACTAGCTGAGATTTTAACAGCGATCTGGAGGAGCCTAAGGAGTACAGACTTACACCACTCCAAATGAAAGCATTAAGTTATAATCTGTGGTAGCTGCTTCCTACGAGGTGCATTTCTACCGTGTGGAGTAAGGTGTGAAGTTTTTCAAACAGGAAAGTAAGGAACCAGTAGTGCCTGCAATGAGATTCAGGCAGGTATTTTTAAATTGTAGTTAACTGCCTGAGAGGGTGTAGCATCAATACAGAATTAAAGTGATACACATTTGTATCTGTCATAAGTTATTAGTAAGATAAGTGGTATAGAGTCCTGCTGGGGGGAAAGCTAGGAAAAGGTATTCTCTCAGGGTTTTGCTCCTGCAGGCAGAGTACAGGCTACCTGCAGGAAAGACATGGGTTTTTTTTGTTTGTTTCACACTTGGAAAAGTAGTATCAGCACATCAGTTAAAATCTCCTCTTGAGGGTGAGCCGAGCTGGAAAGTTGCCAGCACCACTAGAGACTCAAAACTGTATAGGCTATAAATAAGTTCTCACAAAAATGTGCACTGCAATTTATCCACTGGTTGTTTAAATTGCAGTTAAAACCTCACATACTCTTACACATGGTTCTACAGAGTTGCTAGCAACCTTCAATATCTATGTGATCTGTTAAAGTAGTTATTGCTGGTATCTTAAATCCTTTTGTACCTTTCTACAGTTGTCTTCTCAGCCTGTGTCTTCTTTCAAACCTTACTTCTACTTTGAAGAGACACAACTGCATGTTTCTTTTGATGTTTTTTTGTTTAATTTCACCAGGTTATCATCTTATCTTCAAACTAGAAAATACCAAATCCTTACCTAAATTACTTCTCTTCATTTCACCAGTCAAAAAGTAATCTTTCTCTGCCCGCTACGTTATTTTTTACATAACATTAGGAAAACTCTGTAGCTAAAGTAATCCTCCTCTCAAATCTTGTTGTGAAATTTCTTTGTACTCCGTGGCCTTTATTCCACTTATTCCTTCTCCTTTTCTTTTTTTTCCAAATTTCCATTCACACGCTGATCAACTGTTTCATCAACAGTTTGATCAACTGATCTACTGCCATTCCATCTTTTTAAATAGATCAGCATCTTCCATGGTTTGTACACTGGGCACGTTAAGGACACATATTCTAACATATGCCAGCATTTTAGACATTTTATCCTTTATCCTTCTCTATGCTTTTAAGTACTCTGCTGATCTGTCCCAACCTTGTGTAAGTTGGTTGACTTACCATTAAACACAATCCAAAACCTATGCTTGATCCGTTTCTATATTCCATCATTATATGAGATAAAACTGTTGAAAAGCAGCATTATCTTGTATGAGGGCATATATAACAGATGGTAGCAGTGGCTCTTTCCTAGTGTAAAGCTTATTGTGCATGTACAATGTACTACACTTCTTTAAAATGCAAGACAAGGTGGACAGTAGGGAAGAAGTCTTCCTTCATGGCGCTGGCTACAGGACTGTGTATCTGCTCTCTGGAGAAACAGCAGACTGCTCCATTCCCCAGAGGATCTCAGTGTGTTCTACAGGGTGAAGCTTCAGGGCACAGGGCAGGTAGAGACAACCAACACTGAAGCCAGCCAGAAGAGAGCAAACTGCATGCCTCCAAGTGGAATAGGGATGTGCTATCTGTGGTGAGCAGGTTTCTTTTCAGCCCGACAATGACAGAAGGAAAGAAAGCTTCCTAAGAACCCAGAGGGATATTTTAGAGTTAATTCAACCGAGAAGACACTGAAAATCATGGGACTCATGGAAAGATACAGAAAAGGATCACCAGACAATCACATAGTAGCCAAAGAATAATTGTCGGTCTAGATACTCTTGTTTCATCTGTCTCAGCAGATCTGCATTTTCTGTCTCTTAACAGCCACCTTATTCTAGCTTATTAGTTTGTGCTCTAATACACTTAACTTTAAAGACTGAGAGCCGTTTGATGTCTTTTGTTATGCTCACTTCAAAGGAAAAGGTGGGGGTAGTTCCACTTCAAGGCTCTGGGCAACTCAAGGTCCTATCACAGGGGGAAAAAGAAGCAGCTAGGCAGATGTTAATACTGGATGCATTTTTGATGCACCAGAGCTAATAAGTTCAGTCCTCCAGCTGGAGAAAGGCAGAAAGAATAAGTAAAAAGAAAAGCTAATCCCATCCCTTGTAAATTGGAGCGTAAGTACTGCAGTTGCTTGAATAAAAAGGACTTGAGAGACCGGTAACAGTAATGTTACAACTGCTTTATTCAAGCTATTAAAGGGAGGATTTCTTTTCTGTTCAGTCATTTACTCATAACTTTAAGATGGGTGCCATAAGCAGCAATTTAGGAAGAGTCATTCATATTATAGTGAAAAATAACTTCTAGGTGAGAGATGTATAAGTAAGATATTGCAAGACTTGTCTTGCTATACTTACGCAATATAGATGTAAACTGCACAGCAGTTGACTTTCTCTAGGCTGATGGATACAGTGGGACTTGCAAAATCCCATCTGCTCAATCCCCTAACACTCATGTGAATTAGCATGTGCATTAACAACTGCGTGATTCTAGCATTTTACCAAAAACATCCATGTATCTCTCCTTTCTGTCATTAACTCACAATACACTCATGCTATCTCTTTCCAGGAATAGTTTCCCCATATATAAAGCTAACTTTTCCCTGCCTTCAGAGGTAGATAGCTGCTTCCCCTTGGTTTACTATATTGCCTCCTTCCTTTTTCCCCTCTGAGACAGCAGACACCAAGAAATAAAATATTTTAATCTTCCTTATGGAGGATGTCTGGTTTTCTTTCACTTCTGACTGCATTCTACCCCACTAAACACAATCTATGAACTTTATTTCTCTGATGTCTATTTTTCATCCTTCCAACTCTTACTCCCCCAACAATTCAGAACTCTATGCTACTTCTTACTGCACCATGCACGTTATTTCACCAGTTCTTCCTTCCTCTTGTTTTCCTGCCTCAGTTCTCACTTGCAGACGCGTCTTCCTTCAGAATGGAAGCAAAAAGCAGGCATGTAAGCACCTCTGAGGGATGAATAGTGTACACTTACATTCACTTACAGTCTTCATGCTACAATCTGCACACAGACATGTATCTGCTACCAATTCCTTTCTAAATTTTCCAATTGTACAAAATTGTATCCAGCTTATCGAAATCTTCTAGATGGGGATCCCTGTGCCCCAGCTCTTTAAATATCTGATTGCCTCTCTACAGCTTCCTCATTCTCTTTGCCTGGCTACAGCCCAGTATTACAGGAAAATGCTGTATAATGGGTGATAGAGGTTTCAAATAAAAACATGCAAATCATGCACAATTTGTCTAAATATGCTTATGCAGGCCAGATGCAATCTGCAGCTGCAGCACAATCCTGTTTATATTCTTGAAGGGTAGAGTTTACAGTCAAAAAGTTCAGCAATATTCTCAAAACGTAACATAGGCTTCACTATGTCCTCATCAACAATTCCTTCACGGCCTACATAACTCTCTTGTGTAGAAATAGTAAACAATTTTAAATGAAATACAAATGTTCCGTTTCGCAGATCACTGTGCTCTGAGTCAATATGAAACTAACCGCACTTTATTTAGCTTCTATTTACATATATAGATTAAACAACAATAAAATTGTCTCAGGAAGGTAAGGGACTAAGGAAGCTGTTCCTGTCTACATGGTAATTTCACCACTGCATGGTCAGCAGCTATAAGCCTCCTTTAGAGAAGAGTGCCTCCTCTCTTGGAAGGACTGAGATGGTACAAGGCAGCTCAAAAAAGGGATATATTGCCCTGTGATCTGTTACTTATCTCTTTAGCTCCACAGTGATGACTGTCTTTCCAAGATGAAATATGGCATTCCTTACATCTAAGTCATTCTCAGGGACAGCACTTTCAGAAGACCAATTCTTGATTCACTGCTGACCAACCACCTGGAGGGCAGAACATTATATAGCCCTCCATATCTTTCCCTCAAATGTGATGTCATTCTGACCTCAGCCTCCTGAATTTTCAGGCAGCTCTTAATCCTATTTCTTGTCACCAATTTACCTTACAGGCTTTGCATTTCCTTCTAGTCCCACTCTACCATCCACAGGCTTCCTTAAAACTGACTTTACTATGGTCTACTTCTCTAAATATGTATATTTTTAAGGACGAGTATCTTTTGCTTCTTCTTGAGTCACACCACTCATTCACTCCTGTTCATTTACATATTTAAATATAACTGAAGTGATTGAAAATAGTCAGGAGAATGTTTAGCAAGCTTGCATGGGGCATGGAATAATTAATATTTCCTTTAAATGTCTAATCATGATATACTAAGGTAGCATTACTGAACGAAAACTACAGCATCTAAGTTTCCTTAACTATTCATTTTCATCATGTGTAAGAAAATAAATCAGGAAGCTAAAACTTTGTATTGCAGTTGAAGAGTACGGTTTCTGCAAACAGAGGCTGAGTACACTCTGACAAGATCAATAGCTTTAAGTAACTGTGTGATATTCAGTGGAAAAAAAAGATACACTGATCAAGATACAGGATCAAGAAACAAGGGATTTGATTTCCTCCTATCGTCTAAATACATGAAGAAATCCTAGACTTCATTTTGCTGATCAGGGCATTTTTTTTCCCCTTTTGCAACATCAAATGGAATAAAACAGTAAAGCAAAGCATAGAACACTTAATTACAATTTCTTAACTTTGAAGATGTTTAAGAAATAAAAATCAAAGTAACTAGTTAATCAATCAAGGCACGAGATTAGTATTTTAGGCCCTTTGCCTGACAAAATAAAATCAATTAGATGCCTGGAAAATTTTGAAGTATACCTTTTCTTTTTGACAAACTATACATTCATAAAGTATGTGAACAAGACCGGAGATATGTTTCATTTGAAGTCTTGAATTAAAAACCTCATTAAAATCTTAAAGAAATCTGTTCTTGATAGATCAGAAACTATCATCTAGAAATGAATCCCTGTTATAGAAAAGATATAATTTTGTGTTTATAGAAAGATTACTTACAGCACACATATACCATCTGTGACAGCTTACTTCTACACTTCAGCAAGGAACCAGGAGAATAAACTGAACATCATCTTTCCAAAAGGAAAAATTGAAATGGCAAGCAGGCTACCCAGTGCATACTGTGGAGGCATATTTAACTAAATTTCTGTACTGGTCAAACCATAAAGACAAAATACATGTTTGGATGAACCAATGACATTCAGTTACTCTTAAAATATAATGACATATATAATACAATACACATGGGGAGTAGGAGGCAAGCAAAAACTGCATAAAATGTTGCAATAATAAAGGAGTTGGGCAGTATACACATTAAGACCAATTGTAGAACTCATTCTTTATTAAGACTGGGTCACTGTCAAAAAATTGCTGAAGTTAGGATTTGTTGACATGAATAAGAGCAACACTGGCAGAATGTGCAAGTCATAATAGACTAGGCACATAGAAAATCTTATGAATGATGGCTACATCTGAAGCTCACTGTAATGTTACTAGATATGCCCTCTAACTGATCCTATATTTAGTATCAGTTAAACTTCCTTGGCATCAAACCCGCTGGTTCTCATGAAACTAGAAAGCAGAGGTGTTTCAAGTTCAACAGAGCACGTTACTGCTAAGATTCAGTGGCTCTGATGATTCCCTGTAAAGTTCTAGTGTAAACAATTGATCTCAAAATATGGTGAAGAGTCTGTATGACCATTAGGTGAATTTCTCCATGGTTCTCACAGTTTGAACATTTAATATATATACACCTAAGCAAAACATCAGCGGAATCAAGTATTCTAACTTGTAATCANGTATTCTAACTTGTAATCACGTTCATGAAAAAAAAAAAAAATCACAAGTCTAAACCAAAAAATATTAGTGATTAATTGTCTATATATAAGGATTTTACTTGTTATAAACACAAGTTTGAAAAGTGAAGGATAGAGGAATGCTCTAAGTAAAATGTACACTTAAAAGGTGTATCTATAAATACCACTTGGTATAAGGATGTCTGGTAAACCTGTTTTACTTTACAATTCTTTAATTCATGTTAAATTTATAGTCTTCTACATCTCTTTTGTCCCTTCACAAAACCTCCAAGATTTTTTAATCTCCATATAGTAAACACAACAAAGGCCAGACTGTGGTTTACCAAATAACATATCATAGAAGGAGACAATGCAAGGGAAAACATGTATTTGCTAGTTCAGCTTTGTATCTGTCCTGTAACTCTGTCAAGAACAACGATTCAGGTCAACAGAAATCTCTCAATGGATCACAGATCTGCTTCCTTTTTTTTCTCACCATGCTTCTTTACTGTNATGACCTTTAAAGGTCCTTTCAAACTCAAACTATTATTCTATGACTGTATCTGGCAGGGTGATTGCGATCATAAATGTAATAAAGCATTATAGGTATTAGCACGTCACTCATCTTGGCCACTTGACCAACACTTCAGAGAAAATATTTTAAAATGTAGTCTGTTTCTCATACCGCTAGGAGTTGGAGAATAGCTTCTTCCTGTTTAAAAAAGCTATCGTACGACGATACAGAATCTAAAAAGGAAGAAGTAGGGTAAAATTACATTGCATATGGAATTTCTGACACAATTTTTATCTTCTTTCACTCCACTGGGGAGAAATTCAAGAGTTTACGGTCTCCAAACAGAACACCTGTACTTCTGCAGGCAGCGTCAGAGACACTAAAAGCTCAGATATAGTTGTTTAAGGATTTCTAATGAGATTTATAGGTGATTCACCCTCTACAGGATTTTCTCTGTGTGTATGTCCATCTTAATTTTCAGAAGCTAACCTATGATGGACAGAATGGCTTCAGGCATCAAGGTGCTAGTTCCTCTTATTATACCCATGTTGTATCCAAGGTACATGACAAGAAAGGACAGTGCAAGATGAGGAAAAGAGCAGAATGTTTTCTAAACATCACTTTCTAAACTGAAGAAAGGAGAGCAGAAAAAGAGCTTTTCGCTTTCATTCTGACTTGGGCATAGAAACAGCACAGGTTTGCTCTGCAGCTCCTTACAATAACACTGATTGTCAGAGAGAAAGCAATAGAAAGTTCTTTTGTGAAATTAAGATAGGTGCAGAAGTTGAGTGATCTACAACTGCATCAAGCTGGTCATGGACATCCGTAAAGCAAATCAAAGCCCAGACAGCATTGTCAGCTATCATCAAGGCTGTCTACAATGCAGTTGGTAGGAACCACTGGTGAAAGCTTTATCGCTTGCTTTACAGTCCACACTGGGTTGTGTATCATGACAGTTACATTGCTTCTACTAACCAGACTAAGGTATGCTTTTACTGCACAACAACCACGACTTTTACCACAATGCAGGTAGGAAAAGGCCTTGGTCTCTTGGCTGAATGATTTTGCCAAAAGACATAATACTTGTGGTTTCTGTTGTACAGAAAACTTTGTTGGTTGGTCAAATGAGAATGGACTAACATAAAGGAGAAGAAGAATGAAATAAAATGAAAAGCTGAAAAGAAAAAAGGCATAAATACACAAAAATATCAAGAGCTTTAGTATCTTATTCAAAACATCCACAAAATCTGAGGCAAAAAAGTGGAGGTGTAGCACAACCTATGTGATATTACTAACTGCAATGCCCTTCTGGCATCCAAAGTTATGCCAGCTATGTCCTTTTCTCTCTTTACATGGGAAAAACACATTTGAAAAGAATTATATATTCACAGCAACGTATACTACTATTTTAACAGTTGAAGAGTCTGATGACTACCATATGCCTCTGCTCAACTGAAGTCCAGATCTCTGATTTTACCCAGAGATATACATAACAACCAATTGGATGTACAGATAGGCTAATCTTGCACATGTATATGGCTACTACCATATAAAAAGAATGCTGAACTAAACAATGCCAAAAATGGGGTCTTAACCCATAAGTTTTCTCAGAGTATGCTTAACACAAACTGATAGAATTGGGTTTCTTGCAAAAAGCAATTATGGTTGCCATTTTCTCTTAAAAAACAGGGGCCTCTCTTATTATGTTGTAGCCTAGAGATTAAGTTACATTCATCCAAGAAGTGAAAAACTGAGCTTGAACTCCCTCTTTTGCTAGAGGC
The DNA here is from genome assembly GCA_013400555.1 of Jacana jacana. Lineage (NCBI taxonomy): Eukaryota > Metazoa > Chordata > Aves > Charadriiformes > Jacanidae > Jacana > Jacana jacana. The sequence goes on along the minus strand of VZTM01028383.1, from coordinate 8,922 downwards.
AATGCAAATCTACATCACTGACTACAGAGAAGTTAGACTAAAAAAACATTACTTTGCAAAAGGGATGGTCATTTACTAAACCACTCTAACTTGATCAAATTCATCATATACTCAATGTCCATCAATGAAATTGCAACGGCATCCTTACCAGTGTACTTAACATAATGTCAATGTGTTTTACTGCTTCTGCACAATATAATTTCTCATTCTGTCCTCACATAGAGCTTTGAGTAAATAGTCAGCATTTTGAAAGGCTAGGCTGAAAAATCTACGGAAAAGCAAGTCAGGAAAGCTCTATCTACCCATAAATATTTTCAGCTAATTTTAAAGTCATTACGTTATCCACAAAAAAAAGTGTAGAAATGCAAAAATGTGCACACATGTTTCATCAAAATTCTTTTAAAAAAAAGGCAAGAAGGAAAAAAAAAAAAAAAGAAAATAAACCAAGAAAGGGTGTCCAAGGCTGAATATATTTTCAGTAAGACATCATTAATCTTCATTAAATGTATGCTGGAGCTAGCAGAAATGTCTTAGCTGCTTTCTGATGAACCAAGACTAAGAAGATATCTAGCCAGTCATTGCCAGTGGCCAGAACCAAAAGCAGGCAAGAAAATAAGAGATAACATTAATCAGAAAACAATGGGCTGAAGTGGCCTTAAGACTGATTTTTGACCTCTCGCTAACAGAACAAAGAATCATTACAGAAAACTATTTTTTTAACTAAAACCTGACAAAAAGCAGTGTCTCACAAATTCACTAAAACATTGATTGCTGGATGATGAGAAGATATACCTGGGAACTACCACTCCATATTGAGCTCATTTCTTCCACTTCTTGTTGGAAATCTACTACTACTTACATCAGTACGTTAGGCCAGGCAGACCTGTTGTCTGATTTAATAAAGAATTTGTTTTGCATACTTTCACAATAGTTTAGTTAATGCAGTTAAGGGAAGATATATATTGTTTGGTGTTGTCAAATAGAAGTTGTACAGTTTTCTGTGGGCAGACAATGAACTTTTCTTACTAATAAAACTCAATAGCACACAGGTTTCAAGTAAGAAACGTGAATGATGGCATGTATGTGTGAAAATACAACCAAATATTACCCCTCCCCAGATGTGAATGACATATAGCAACAACAAATTAAAAATTTAAGCAGTGATATAATTTAGGTCAGATTATGGCCCACAACATTGAGATTTTATGACTCTATACAGCATGAGTAGAACAATATTTTCATAAGTGCCACCTAATACGGATTCATTAATGGCACCAGGGGAGAGGTTTCATGTCTTTGGTTTTTTTAGTTTTAGCTCAGTCTCTCAAAGGGAAGGAAGGATTTCAGTGACTTAAAGTTCGGATTGTGGGTTTGTTTTTTTTTTCCTGAAAATCATTAGAAATGATGAGCCTGAAAAATACTGTGCCAAAAAGTGATTCTAGTCTTGCCACAACCTGTTATTGCTGAGAGAAATAATCAAATAGTTACTAAGATAAAAATAATTAACAAAAACCCCAAGAACAAACAAACAAAAAAAAACCAAACCACCAAACACCAAAACCAGATAGACAAGGGGACTGTTGGTATGAAAAAATGAAATATTCTTTGATTAATCAAATTAACTATGTAAAAAATGCCATTGTGCAAGATACACAGGTATACTAATAGCTACATAAATTTCTTGGAAATTTTGCTATTTACATAAGAATGTTAGGCTAAACTCATGTACTGTACCCAAATGCCAGGAGCTGCACTGTGACACTGCCAGAGAGAGTGATCTTAATCCATTCCTCAACTCCTACATACCATTCCAAAGTTGCCTGCAATCCACACCAGGTCATTCGTTTCCCATCTAATTCATAGATCCCCAGAAGGGAACATCTCGAGACTCACTTATTTCATGTTTGTCCAATCCTTTGAGGCTCCCAGACAAGGGGGTCAGGGAGCTTCTGAGGAGCAGCTCCGTTGCTGGACAGTTCCCCAACGCTGCCGACAACGGCACCGTCATCTCATCCGGGAGAGATGAGATATCAGAGGACTTGCCAGGCCCCCAGCAGTACCCAGCCTTTTTGCCATCACACATTTTGTATATGGTCTCTTTGAAATAATGCATAAATACTGTTCTATTATTTTTCTTAAAAAGCAAAACAAAAAAAACCCCACTTGATCTTTGTCTTTGTCCACTGTTGTAGGACAGGAAGGAAGCACTGAATCTCCTCAGCAGCTCATAAAGACATAAAGACTAGTAATGTGAATGAAATGGACCATCTAGAGGCAACATCTCCTTTCATGCTTATACTTGGTAAAATTTACTATTTTCATATGCAACCAAGATCTCTTTATATCTGTTATTTGATAGTTTTCTGAGCTCATCACAGGAAAACAAAAATTTGTTACAAAATTTCTTAAACAGCAAAGATCTTAATTCTGAACTTTGAAGAGAGTCTAAAGTTACTGGCAGCTGTGACTGAATGAAGTATATATTTTAGTACTTTTCAAACTTAAATTGATGTGTAGTCCTGAAACAGTCCTATAAATTGAATGACAGATTGGAGACATGGGATTCAATCAACATTTCAGTGCAAATCCTGTAAATGCTAACAAGAATATTTTCAGAAATGTGAACATACATACATATACATTCATAAGGAAATCATATATATAAGCATTTTAAAGATGCCATTGTATATTTCAAATATCTATTAAAAATCTAGCATCTGATCAAGATTACAATTACATGCTCCGTAACTAAATACAATACATGTATGTTTATGTATAGATACCTACATGGAAATTGACAAAGATACAAATGGATTTACTAATTTTTCTGTCCTTATAGAGACTGACAATTTTATCAAAATATTTAAAAATATAGTCAGAGGATAAAAATGCAGGGTTCCAGCATCATGCTATTTAATTTACCAGTATATAACTAAATCAAAACAGTACAAGCAGATTTCTATAGACATTCCTTTAAACCCTTATTCTTAAACCTGGTTGTAGCTTTCCTAATTTGTTTACTAAAATGTAATGTGTAAGATTTAAAATTATATTGGCAACTCATCTGTTTTGTATCTTCTCTTACAGAGGTTATTTTTCACATATTTTTTATCCTGAAGGATACTTGTTATAAACTATCCACATATACTTTAAATGAAATAATCTATGACCTAATAGTTTGTTTTCTGAACTTTTTTAAGAAAGAGGACAAATATCCATCATGACGAATGCAAAGCACTCCCTCACAAGACCAAAGCAACAGTGCATGAAATTGAACTCAAAAAGAGCCTCCATTCTGTGTGACTTCTTGGCTGACACAATTTAGATATTTATAGCTTTACGAATAGGCCACTGGAGAAGAACTTGAAGCTTTTTCTAGCCAGGAAGGATTAATGAACATGTGCACCTGGTAATTACAGCACTCCATCTTTCTCAAAGCCCTCACATTGCCTCAATGGCAGAAAATGTAATGAAAAAACATTGAAAATATCAATCTGCAATTCCACAAGTCATTTAAATATTAAAATGTATAATCTCTTTTCATACTGTCTATGAACTACACTAACAGTGCTATACAAAAAAATTCATACATACATATTTTCTGCTTCATGTTATGACCTAGCATGCCTCAATTAAAATGTAAAACTCACCTGACAAGAATTTAGGCTTTAACTTACTTCTAGATTCAAATTAGAAAATGCATGGGGCTGACTGTTAAATACTTCCTTAAGTAACAGCAGAAAGAAATAACAACCTAGGGTAACACAGGCAATTCTAAGAAAAAATACATTCCACAGAATATTTACTGGAAAATAAAATTTTTAAAGAGTTGGGGGCGGAACGGGATGACAGCGGGGGAGGGTGGGGACGACCCATTGTG
>VZTM01028382.1:110187-207390 GCA_013400555.1 Jacana jacana | reverse complement strand
AAAAAAAAAAAAAAGGAGAATCTAAAATCTAAAGTTCACTGCTGTGGTCAAATATTTTTTTTTGTCTCACGTGGAAGAGTTTTGCTGCTAAATGCATTATCTGCTGTGGGAGACAGAGCTGACAGGCTCTGGGCTGGGAATTTGACTGTTAAATCCCACCGACAAGGTTGTTGATGACTTTGACAGATAGCATGGCTTTTATGTTGTGGCTCGGCTTCACATTCAGATTTTCTTAACCTCATAATATCGTGATCTTCTCGCAAGGAGATGCTCTGACAAGCTGAAATATTATGTCAGTGATTGCCTGCCACACACCTGCTGATCAAAAATAAATCCTTTCATCTTTCTCTATAACTGTGCGTTGGGATGGGGAGGTCCACAAGCTGCACAGCAAGGGTTGGGGCTTGCTTGGGAACATGCCTCTTGATGAACAATCTTCTGGCTCAGGATTTTTCAGAGGCTTTTCTCTAATGTTATTCTGCAAGGGAAGTCAGGACCACACAGAGACCATGGGACTCCCCGAGGCTGGGATGCGTCACAGGGTGACGTGATACCCAACCTGTAAGTGCAGAAAAAGGGCCCAGGGGTAAACTATTGTGGGTTGCACACCTTTCTCCCCATGCTGAAGAGCCCCGAATAGCAAGAGCTTCCCTCCCTCTCCTACACAAAGGGATGAGTTCAGGTGTGGATTTTGGAGACATTTGCACGACCCTTCCTCTCTCCACACGGTCATTTCAGCTCCATGGCTGGTGGCTCTCACCTGCAGCACAGAAACTGGCCCTGAGCATCCTGCAAATGCCCTCTTCTCTGCTGCAGCATGTGCACTTGCCAGGAACTGGGGTGAGTGGTACCCCCAGGGTGGAGGATATGCGTTGGAAAAGGAACAGAATGAGACCAAAAGAAAACCACCAAATGAAAAAAAAGTGTGGGAGCTGGTCCATGAAAATATAGATGAGAGGTGTCACGATGGCTGTCCAGGCTAGTCTTGCACAAAGTACCTTGAGGTTCATCTCTGCCTGTGATGGGACTTCCCAAGTAGCTCACAGCCTCCTATTGGTCATACTTTGCGCTGGATTTTGGAGTAAAGTAAAAAGGCTGCTTTTTCTCCTTTTTCTGTGTAGGGAATTCAAATCTGCAAAGTGCTGAATTTTATCTAGGGCTCACTTGTGCCAGTGAATAAGTTAGAGTCATGGTGATGCAGCTGACGTATATGCATTGGATGCTGAAACATAGAAAAATGCATAGCATTATCCAGTGCAAGGACTGGTGCTTCAAAGTCTGAAAGGTTCCTACACAGGGGTTTATCTCCCCACCCAAATGTATGCAGGGTTGCACAGCCAGGTAGCAGCTCAGTGGACTCTTTCCTTCCTCTCCTCCCTTTAAAGTGTCAACCCCTGGTGCTGCCAGGCCAAATGGCAGACTCGATGGCTCCACAGCCTTGCTCCCTGGTGAAGCTGTTTCCCTTACGGTGTGATCTCTCTCGTACCGTGGGCCAGATCTTTGGCTGGGACAAATCATAACAGCTCCCTGGGTTTCACCGAAGCAATGTGAAATCACAGCTGCTGACTCCAGCTGCTGAGGATACGACCAGTACCAAACAAAGAGCCCAATGAAAACCTTAGAGCTCATGGAGATGGCTGCCAAAAATTCAGATAAACAGCTATAGATCCAAAAGCAAATCCAGGCTGTGATTTCATTGCTCACCATTGTACCATTGTACCAGTGCTTTAAAACCTGCTGTTGTGATAAATGTAGTGAAAGAGCTGGCTACACCTCTGCAAATCCCCTTCCAAGCCCACAGCCTCGTAAGCCTGCACAGATGTACCTGAAGTCAAATTTGGTGCTCAGCTTCCCACCTCATGCCTTTGCTGCCTACTGTTGGCTTCCTTTACCGGGCTCCAGCTGGCCCTTTGCCTTTTGTCTGCTGTGGTTTTGGTGAGCCACACTTTATCCCCATGCTGTAGGTGGACAGCCAGTTATTTATTCTTTATTTATTCTTGTTGAACTGGTGAAACACTCAAATTAGGAGAAAAGCCTACCAGTTAATTTGTTAGGAGTGGGACCATTTCTTAATGTTGTGCCATTTCTGATGTAAAACCCGTGAGTTCCCTCGCACCCACAGGAGAGGCTCAGGGGTACAGCTCCATGCAGGGTTTTGGAAGATACCCACTGAGCTGTGAATGAAGGGCTCCAGTTGATTTCAACGCGGCTCTGGTCCCAAAGCAAACCAGGGTTTCTGGCAACAGGCTTCTTCCAGCATCACACTTTATATATATACATAAATATATATATTGGATCTCACATAGCCATGAGGGTTTTTTTTCTTTTACAGGAAGGGGGAGATGCACAGAAAGGAAATATAATGGCTGCATATAGGAAAAATGTTACTTTCTTTGGCTTTAAAAGTTGAGTTCCTACTAACCTCAGGAATATTCCTCCCTCCACTGGGAGAGTCAGGTTTTGTCTGGGTATCATGTCATCTGTCCACATTTATTTTGGATCCAGAGGAAATTATTAAAAGTGAATGAAAAATCAGGCTTTGAAACAGTTGGTATAGAAGTGTGAGACCTGTCTGTCACCTTCCATGAGGGAAGTCTTGGCACCACTCTCTCCATCTGACAGTTCCCCTCACCCTGCTTCTGTAGAACAGAAATGCTGGCTGCTCTGGTAGGGGAGCAAAACCTAGCTGATACCAGCAGACATGCCATGCTCACCATGTGACCTATCGGCAAGTTTCCTGATTAGAAAATCAATTCTTTTAAAAGAGAATTAATGAAACCAGAGGCTAGCACCGTGCCTTCCAAAACATACTGGTCTCTGGGATATGGTCCACAGAAAGCTTTTTTTCTACTTTTTATAAAGGAGGTACTGTCTGTTCTCCATCATTGACCTGGTTTTTCGTTTTTTTTTGCTGTCACCAGTGATCCCTTCATGGTCAACAACCTGCGCCATCATCAAGGTGTAGTCCTTTCAGCTCTTTGCTTTCCAACATTATCATCTGTCTCTTCTGTTCTCAGAAGTGGGTGATTAAACTATTTTCTTGCTTCTTTGGGTCTCTGCATCTAGTCTTCCCCTGTGTTATTATTAGCAGGCTGAAGTGACACTTACTAATCCAGGAAAACAGCCCTGCCCCAGAGAGTCACAGCCATATGCTTAAGTGCCATCTCGAGTTTAGACCTAAATCCATGGCCTTCACCTGCTGTCCCTGGCCGAGAGCAAGCTGTTTCCAAACCAGGACTCCTGTCACAAACCCCGGGGCTGCTGCGGGATCAGCATGCAGGGTCGGTTTGGCGACTTCAGGCCGTGATTAGGTTAGAGACTGGGATTTGGAGCTGTTAACTATTCTGCTAAACAGCTCAGAGGCAGCTGAGCGGCTGCGAGATGGGAACAGCACGTTTGGGCTTGGTGCTGACACAACCTTTCAATAACCAGGCGTCAAAGGCTCTGTATACAATAATATATATACAGCTTCATATGCAATAAGAAAAATTAGCCCACATCTGTGACTTTTCCCCCTGCATGATAAATTACTTCATATCTTCACTGTCTTCTCCACTTGCTGTAATTATAGAGATGGTTCTTGCCTGCTGAGTACCAAGTCAATGAGATTGGCTTGTTCATCCTTGGTCTGTCTTCGCTGTCATCGCCCTACAGGAAAAAAAATAGTTATGTCCACCCTGACATCCCTCCTGGGAATGCGTGTCACTCTTTTATTCAAGTCATTGCCAGTAGCTTTTCATGGTGCAGAGAGGACCTGAACTCAACCCAGTCTCTCTTCTGCTCCTCATGGGAAGTTAAAGGGCTTCCACCATACAAGTTCTTCTTCAGACTATTGCTCCTGCCTTGCTGATCCTCCCGATCCCTTCAGAGCATTGTCTGATTTTAATTGTTCTTATCCCTTTTTTCTTTCATATGACATACTCGAGTGTTGCCTAGCATTTCATTAATTTTTCATTTTCTGCCCCCGGGAAATTTCTTTCCATTTCTGGCATGTTTCCCTCATTCTCCCCGCAGAACACCGAGTCAAAGAAATCATTTAGTTTCCTAGCAATATCCGCCTCATCTGTCATCGAGAGATAAAATTACTAAAACAATGAACAAAAGGTTAAAAAAAAGCTGGATGTCTCCAACTGCCAGATTGTAGGTCCCTGCAGTCAAATACTGGTCGTGTGTGTATTTTCCCCGTATGCCTTCACATTTGCCTCCTGCCCACTCCCTCCCCCCTGCTCAAACAGCTCGGTTTGATCTGATCCATCTTTCTTGGCTGCTGAATTGGGTAGAAATCTCTCCTGAAAGCATCATTTTTGCTGATGGGGCAGCTGGAAGGTTGTTTTGGGGATGTCTCTCTATTGAATGCCATTAAAAGGAAGTTTGGAGTGGTTTGTGGCACTGGAAATTTTATCAGAATGGTTGTGAGTGGGAATAGGTCTTTGCTTCTCAGGCATGAGCAGATCAAGGCAGAAGTAAGGAGGAAAAAGAAGTGGGGCTGCTTTGTGGTAAAAGAGGAAATTCTTGTTTCATTGTTGTTTATAGGTAAATAAAACTGCTTTTCTTGGCCAGCAGATGATATGCAGCAGAATATTACTGCTGAGGATGAGGATTTCCAAGTGGAAAATGTATATACTGTCTATGGGTATAGAAATTTCCTTGGGTGGCAGTGGTCTACATGAGTGTGATCTACATAGTGAATGCCTGATGACTTCCTTTGGTTTGCCTTCTGGACCTTGGGGAAAGCACTTAAATGTGGTGTGCTGCTGGTCCTCCTGCAGCCAGATGTGGGAGGAGAGAGCCAGGGCCAGGCTCTGCCTGCTGTGGGGTGGGTGAAAACCTATATGTGTAGGGGGAGTACAGTGGATTCACACCCATGTAGCTCAGGTGTCCTTTCTTCTAACTGGGAATTGGTTGAAAATCTTTAAATCTTCAGAGATCTTCAGGTCTCTGAATATCAACTTGCAGGTTTTTCACAAGTGTTATGTCATAAATTAGTAAATTTGAACAAAAAGTTGGTTGAGTCATCTAAAATGTGTACTGGGGAGATTTTGTTCAACAGACTGAGACTCTCGGCTATGTTTCAAACAGCTATCAGGTTGAAGCTTGCTTTTATCCCAGATGTGTGAATTCCCAGCAATGTTATTAACTGGATTGTGCATCCTCAGCGTTGTATGAAATTCTTTCCCACTATTGCCATTGAAGGAAACAAAGAAAGAAAGAAAAGCCTGTTGGGGGCAGGGGTTGCAGGGCATCTTCTACCTTCCTAGAGGGATTACAGAATAAAGCTGCTGACAAAGCCAGACTGTGCAAAGGGTACATTTCATATGATAAAGGAAAAAGGGGGAAAACTCGAATTTTGTGGTAGTTTTGTGAGTTCTGCTTGGGGCTTCTGGTAATTTTGGTAGTTATTTTAAAGGTAGAATCCAAAAAAGTGTAGAAGTGTGTGATCGCTTTGTGATGTCTTGGTACCAGCCAGAGCAAGTCACCCCTACTGAACGAGGCAAAGGCACTTTTACAGCCTTGACAGCAAATATCTTTGTGGTTTGTGTTTGAGCTGCGGTTCAGTTTGCAGTCTTTGAAGGTCTTCTCCTCTGTGCTTCTCTGGGTTGGGATTTTCTCTTTCAATATGTGACAAGGAACTTTTCCCAGTTGAAAAAATGCCATGACCATGTCCTTATAGTCCATTGCTTTCCATATGGTTTAAGCACATGGTTAAATAACCCCGTGGAAAAGAAAAGTATTACCAAATCATGACCTTTATTTACAGACTAAGTAAATATTGGTAACCATCAAGTTTATGTCATGAAGTCGGATGAAAGACTTGTGTCCGGTCACCGATTGTCCAGAAAGCATGTGTGTGGTCTCTCTTTTACAGCTTGTGGCCATACTCTGTTACGAATTCCCAGAAGAATCAGTATTTTTAAAAATGCATATTTTTCCAAACTGCTCTGGGAGCAATCCTAGACCACTTTCTATTCCTTAACCCAGGTCAGTAAAACGCTACAGGTTTGCTTTTCTCATTTTTAGCTTGATGACCTGCGATGAACAAAAATTGAGCGATGCATTCCAGTTTATTTCCCCTGTGCATTTTAATTCTGCATCTAATGCAAGTTACTCCATCAAGTTATAGTCTTCTTAAATCAGGAGTTGCTATTTAGTTTTACCAGATATTTCAGCTGTTTCAAATTTGCTCTTTTAAGTGCTCACTAAAGCATCAGAATGACAGTTGGTCAACATTTGGAAGTCTGTTTTATGATAAATTTTGACATTACCAAATTTGTTTTCTTTCAAAATTAGAGTAAAACCAACCTTGCTTGTGTTTCTCTTTGGAAGAGAATTTGCAAAGCTAGAGGTGAAACACCACTCCTTCCGCCATAATTAAAATGGGCAGCGGGCTAAAAAGGGCTATGGGAATCAACCCCCACCTGTTTGCAGAACGGAGTGAACTCCACTGCTTTCTGAAAGAAAAGGGAAGCAGAGGGATTGCAAAGGAGACCTGAAGTTTACATCCATCTCCACGATGTGTGCCCATTATTGCTCTTGCTCTGTTACATTTAGCTTGAGAGCCATCAAGGCCCACTCCCTGTCCTTGGCAAAAGTGACAGATGGGGACAAGGACTTGGAGAACAGCAGGATTCTGAGCAGAGCACCAAGAGCTAAAAGCACCTTTCTGGAAGACCTCTCCAGGCAGTAGGCATCCCAAGGGGACAAAGTTTTGTCTTTTTGCCTCCTCTCTCACTCTCTTTTTCTTGTTTTTAAATGAACAACTCCCGTGAGCTGTAGTATGCATGACCAGAAGAGACTATATGACTCCTTTTACGGTTTTATTCAAAGGAATTGGGATTCTAAGGTCTCTAATGAGCAGGTTTATAACATGCATGAACATATGTATCCCCTAGTATAAAATCTCTACATCAAGCCAGGGTGCCACATGACTTCACACTGTAAATGTCATTAGTGCCTTGTATGTTAACAACCCTAATTGTTTTCAGTGATCTGTCATGAATTGCTAACTGAGGGCACTACCTCTTAACAGGGGAAGTTGCACTAATTGCCCAGTTTTCACAGGTTGGCTAAAACCTGTGTGCCTTTTGAAGTTTGTGTGTGTGCGTGTGTATTAATCTTTATTAATGGCATATAGACCATTAATAGAGCATTCAGCTGTGCAAGCATCCTCTAATGGGGAGTACAGACCTTAGTGGTTACTACCAGTGAGTTCCTGGAAAGAGACACACAGATGGTAACTTGACTCTGGATGCACTCTCTTTATGCTCAGAAGCTCTTGTAATAAAAAAACCTAACAAAATACTACAGGACCTCACTGTTTAGCTTTTGTGTGAGTCCTCACTTAGCTTTGAATTATTTGGGAATCTCGTTTCTTGGAATCTGGGATCACACAATACAAACACACTTCAGCCATAAATTCTGCAGATTTGTAGAGGTGGCCACAAAAAATCAAGGCTCTGAAGGGGTGAAAGCCCTTCTTCGGTGCTTTAAAAGATGTCCCAGCTGTTTGCAGATGGTGATATCCAGCCATAAAAATTCTTTTCTTAAAGAAAGTAAATAATTTGATATCTGTAAAGCAACACAGAATAACAGCCATCTTCAAAGTAACGTGACTTACAAATTTCTGGTTACTTGCAGCTCTTTCCATGTCTCAGAGATATGGGATGTAGAAAGCCAAAGTACTGGCTGCTGATCTGACCCTGCAAGATGTGGTTTTGCAGTTTCAGGATGAGGACCATGATGAAAAAACTATTTTGGCATGACTCTGAGCTTCATCTCTGGTGTTTGCTGGCTGTGGTGGCTTCAAGTTGCTCTAATAGTTGGGTTCTACTATACGTGCCGTTTTGTTTTCATTTGGGTCAATTGCTGTTGGTTGAGTTTTTGGGGGGCAGAATTACATGGTTTTGGAGGGCAGAATTACTTGCTTCAGGGACTCATAGAGGAGGTGTTGATCCCTCTGAAGAGCACTCACTGTTACCAAACAGCTTCTGAGGGCTGGTGGAAATTAAACAAGCCTCTGTGTGTTCATGTCACAGCTTTGAACTTCTTACTGTAGATTTTAGGTAGGTAGGAAGTGATTGTGAGGTGCACTGATGAAGTGTGAGCACTTGTCCTTGAATCACAGGTAGAATTTCTCCATAGGAAGATTGTAGAGATGATGTGGGACGGTAGAGCCAGTAACAGATAGAAACGTGCTGACCAGCTCTTCTACGTCTTGAGTGCAGCTGAGAGGGGATTTTATAATCTCCAGCTCCACAGGCTGTGCTGTTACTCTGGACCTGTCAGCGTAAAGATGTCATGAGAGTAATTTAATGGCAAAAGGGGATTTGGACCAGCAGGGTAGGAAAAAACCAAGAGAAAGCATTTCTCCTGCTGAGTAGTTACTACAGTGCATCCCTCTGCTGCCTGGTTCAGCACTTGCCCACCTTTGGTAACTTTGTCCTGCTGTATTGAACCTGAGTGTAAGGTCCCCCGAGCCAGGCTTGTAATGGTCATTTCCCTGTCCACGGCATCACTCCATGCAGCTCTGTGGTGACAAATAACAAAGCTGACAGGAGATGCCTGGATCCAGGGAGATGCTTGAACCCAGCAGTGAGCCCTCCCTGAACCACAGCCCTGGGGTCAAGGGATGCCGGAGGCTGGGGTGGGAGCAGGGAGGGAAGGAGCCCAGCAGACAGTGGCATGTTATACTGGGCAGCAGTCTGCAAGTAGTGACCCGATGGCTGCTGGCAGAAAACAAGTAAAGATTTGGGGAACTGTTTTTAAAGTAATAGGAAAAAAAAAAAGGGGGGTGGGGGGAGTGAGGGTGTTCTTTTTTTGGCACAAATTTGGGTTAAACTCAGTTTCCATTTAAAGCAGCAGTGACTCCTTCATACTTGTCACATAGATTTTTTTTCCAAGGAAATAAAAAAAAAATAATAGATTCTGAAAATGTAAGACCCTGCAGTGCCTGTGTTTTGATTTATGTCTTCTAATGGTGAAGGAAGCAATTCTGTGTGAACAAATTATTCAGAGATCAGAAAAAGTCTGGGGGAGGAGGGGAAAGGGGAAACAGGAGGACACTAAAGAAATTTGCCTGAAGAGACACCTGAAGAGATTCTTGTTTCCCAGTGGAGCACTGGGATAAAGTGTGCAGTGCTGCAATGCAACTGAGCAGGTCCCAGATGGATAGTCAGCAATGCAGAAAGAGGAGGCAGAAGTAGAGCAAAAATGTTGTTTAATGTGGAAGAAAGGAGGATGTTTGGGGTTTGGGGGGGGGCAGAGGATTTTCTGTGTGTGTTCTGCTGTGCTTGTGCTGCTCTTGCAACGGTGGGAATTATAAGACTGCCTGGTACCACAGTAAGTCTATTGAGGACTCCAGTCTGAACCAGTACTTTAGCATTCATGATACATAGACTGAACTGCTGACAGTCCATTCAGCAGGGCAAGTGAAAAGGACAAAACTGCTCTGTGTTCTGTTCAGCTGCGCTCGCTGCTCTTGTTTCAGATTAATAGAAAAACTCCCCTCTAACGGTAAAAGGAAACTCACATCACAGTGTAAAGCCTGATTCTCACTAGCAATGGATTCCTCAAGCCTTGGTTGGATCTGATATTCCAGCTGCTGAAGTGTGGGGTGGGTCGGCAGAACTTTATGCTTCCAGAATTGCAGGTTGAAAGAGTTCGTCATTCAATAATCTGATCTATACAATTCTCTTTAATCTCTTTTCCCAGTGGAGTCATTAAGTACACGGCAATGCTTGGCAGAGAAATGATGGAGTGTGATATATCTTATTTTGGGAACTGACTTTCCTTTCTAATAACAATGAACATTTTTTCCGCCCATCACTTTTGTGACTGACACAGGAGATGTAGTAAAACTCCTGTTTAACAGAAGTGTTAGGTCAATCTGCAGCATTTCCTACATACAGCTACAGCTAACATCATTGTCTGGATAAAACCCTCAGATTTACAGCCAAGTGCTTGCTTGAACTTCCTAAACATGCTGAAAGATTGATTTTACTGGAAAGAAGACCCGCTCGCAGCACTGACAAAACACCTATTTACTTTAGTGGGAGCAGAAGGAGCATGCAAAGGGGATCAGATACAGAAGGCTGTGCCTGATGTGACACTGGGCATAAACCCCCATGTTTTGAGAGTTTATATTTTTAAGTTATCCTACTGGAGCGTTTTAACAAGAGGCTACATTTAGAACATGCTCATAATTTGCCTTCGCGGACTCTCTACTCCTTAAGAGGACTCCTACAGTTGCTAAGAAACTAGGTTCCCCAAATGGACATCCCTTTGAAAATCTTGGTCATGTGTCAGAAGGATTTGTGTTATTTCAAAACAGCCACAAAATGCTCAGTAGTGCTTTTTGCTATTTTTGGTTTGCTGTGGTGGGCAAGAACAGAAAGAACCATCGATTCTCATAGAGACACCTGACAGATGAGAAATTTGGCAGAGGAAATCATGTCCATCATCACTGGGCGTAGGAGGATGGTGCTTCTCTCATAATACAAGGAAATCGAAACACGTACATAGGGCCAACATAATACAACCCTACCTCACTCAAGTCCCTTTTCTGGTGAGAGGGGGCCACAGGAACAGAGCAGGGAGCATCTCCATCCTGAAGCCATACCCAGCTGTTGCTGCTCAGGCTCTGCTTTTTCATTGCCCTGAATATCTCCATTCCAGACCCAAACTCCCACAGTGAACAGGGAGGCTCAAAGGAAAATTTCCAGATGGTAAAGTTGTTCTTGTGGTTACACTGGTGCTGTCAGTGGCAAAGCAGAGGGGAGGTTGGCTCAAACGGAGTCCAACCCTGAAAAAAGCCATCATTGGAGCCTATCAGTAGTCTCTGTCTTGCTCCATATGTTTTGTTTTTGTGTTTGTTTTTTTTTGTTTGTTTGTTTAAACACCCATTATCATCAAGAATATAAATGGAGGACCAGCTTCTTCACTGATTTATACACTCCACACTACCACCTGATCCTGAGTCTATAATCACTCCATGTCAAGATTTCCCCTGTCTTTCAGAGGGTGTTTCACGCATGGATTGTATGTATTGACTTGGCCTTATAATGATATGTTTACTTGCAGTATATTATTTAACTGCTAGTTATCTTTGCAGACTGCAGAGAAATTCAGACAAGATTTGCTACATGGTAAACAGGAAGGCAGGGTAGGAACCAGGGCCCTTTTCTTCACGTCAACTCCTTTAGGTTTTTTTTCAATACCTTCTGTTTAAGAAAACAGTGTGTGACAGGAGTAAAATGGGAACAAAGTGATTGTGATTTTTCAGCTTGGGCAAGAAATTGCAGATTGCTTTTATTCAAGATTCTGGATTTGAATATTATCTTGTCTGGACAGGTTTGATGAGGTTTTACTGCCAAATATCAGCACATTCTTATCAATTCTACACCCTGTCTTCTGATCACTCTGGAAAAATGGATCAGTTAGGCCTGTATTCTGTCCAAAAAGGCAGTTTATAACTTGAGCAAGTTTGCCTGGAATAAAGAATTATGGCTCGGATGTATGTCTTTCTCATCTGCATGAATTTACGACATCCATTTGAACTGGCACAGATTTGTAGTCTTTAAAATAGCACAGGACATTTAACTGAAGAGGACTGACAATATGCAAGGAATAATAGGCTGTGAAAGGAGTAATTGGTTATGAGGTTACATTGCTAGAGGTTTTCTTTTTCTTTGTAATTTGCCTTTGAGACTAAGTTAAATTTCCTTTTCTGTGCATATAAGATAAGCAGTAGTTATTGGTCTTGTTTGAAGCAGTTTCTTCATTAAGGGTCCAAATCTTTATTCTGGAGAAGAAGAGGCACAGGCTCTGTGCACGAGTCACATCGTGCCAGGACTGCTGCTCTGTAGTGATGCATCAGTCTCAGACTCATGGATTCCTCCCTTGGTTTCTAGATCTCCTTGCTGTACTGGTTTCTTATCTTTAATCCTTATTTTTTTTTTTTATTCTTTTTTTTTTTTTTTCTAAAATACTTTCCACTGTAGTATATCATCCTAGGATGTACAGAAGTTGTCAGGTGTTTCTCATACAAATAAGGACACAGGTCTTATCCATGCATCTAGAGAAGCAGAGCTGCGACTTTTCTGTCTCCTGTGAGTTGTATATTGGGGCATAGCTGTAAATGATGACCCAAGTAACCAAGGGATAAGTTACTAGTCTGTTTATAAGCAGAGAGAAAGGGGGAAAAATAAAGGACATTCTTTTTCAACAAATTATTCAAGCTTTTCCCCATCATCTTAATTGTTAGTTCTTCATGATTTCCTTCCATAAGTAATTATGAAGGAGAAAAGTCATAAATTATAACTTAATTTGTCCCAATTAGTGTTGAATGATCAGTGCAGTTTGCAGAATTGAGTGATTCAGCTGCACTAATGGATTGTGGGGAAAATGGGTTTCTGTCATGTTGTATAATGCTCTGTTATTGTCTTTAGCTCAGCTCATGAGATGCTAGAAAATCTCTTGTTTGCGCTTGCTTGGAAGCTGGAGTCTGTCTCAGTTTGCCAAGCAAATTATGTGGGTTTTCTCCTCGATGCTGTTACCAGGAATCCTGACAAAGTCCAAACCAGGAAATGGCTGGATTTCTTATTCAAGGCTTATCTTTATGGCAAAAAAAATGGTATGGACTCACTGCAGATAAGAGTATTTGCTATATCTTTCTCTAAGATCATGATCTTATATATTAATTTCCAGAACTACCAGTTTCCCAACCATTTGACTGAGATCTGCAAAAGCCATTGATAAGAGTTTATTTCCTGCCATGGGACGAGATTCTGTTTCCAATTATCATCCTGCAGTTTTATGTGCAACAGATTATTGACTATTTAGAAGACAGGATTAAAAAAAATCCTGTATAAAAATGTAATTCTTTTTATTTGTGCCATGTTTGAATTTTCTTCTTTTGACTTTTAATCATGCAATTTAGCAGGATAATATTTTAATTTAAAAGTATGACTCTTCCATCCATTCTCACTTTCTCTTTTTTTGACTCATTGTCCTCATTTGCACTTTCAGCTGGAAAGGCCTGAGTTCTGAGCTATCATGCAATCTTGTTCTTTTAGGAAAGTCCTATATATTCTATTAAGTTCCTCTAAATTCTAGTTGGATTAAAGGAAGGACACGGGGATGTTGGATAACCCTATTTTAAAGCAATAATGTGTATCTGTGACGTGAATTAAAGTGCATGCAGCCTGAGTAAGTGATAAGCGTTGTCTCTCAGATTACACATTTTCTATCAGGAACCCCCCAGAAGCAGGTATGGCTCCAGCCTGCAGAGCTCGTCATGAGCACGTCGCTTTGTGACTCACTGACTCGCTTTCAGCACAAGTCCCCTCACAAGAAAATCCAGGTCTCGGCCTGAAGAAAGCCTTGGAAATTGGCCTTCTGTGCCAGAAGAGCATGAGGCCGAGACCCATTGTGGTGGAGGTGCATTTGAGATCTTGGACGCTTCTCCTGTCTGGAGTCTGACAGATTTGACTCATAGCTACAAGTCCTGTGGTTTGCCTTGCAGGAAAGTGGGATGAAGGACAAGGATCATCTAATCATTAATATCTTCATATAACATTTCTCTGCCGCCCATTGCTATTTTTTCCTCACTTTTTATATTAACTTCTTTTGAATGTCTTTTTCCACATTATTGGTTAGCTGACCCAATTTGAAATTCTAGACTCCATCAAACCCAGTATTTCCAGAGTGGGAAGGTATAGTGCCACTAATGACTCTCTTCTTTAGCAATATTGGGGTTTGGAAGACTGTGAGGAAGAGGAACCTTTCTCTTCTTTTCTGAAGCCATCTTTGTTTTTAGCCACACGTCAAACATCACTGGCTGTCAGCTTCTTCTTCATGCCCTGCTTAGCACCTCACATGCAGCCAAATTGACAAGCACTTCAAATGTGAGAGGTAATTCGGTCCCAATTCTGCTTCACCTGAGTAGAGACCAATAACTTATTACTCCAGATTTCACTGTTTTCCTATTGAGGACAGTATCTTCAACCTCCAATACCCAGGTGATTAACTGTGTGGCTTGATGTTTTAGTTTCATATCTGCCAGCTTTTGGAGCTAATATTGCTTGGAAATTCAGTGCAGTCTTTGTCAGATGCAAGAAAGGCCTGAGGAGGAACAGATCTGGGCTAACACCCACTCTGTGCTTAACTGCTTTTTCCACCCCCCAGACTGCATGTGGTACCACTCCATACCTTCTGAAGATCTAATGAAAGCTCAAAAGATTGAGAATGTGTAAACATACTCCTGAGACAAGCACCTTTTTGAAGTGTTTAGTAAAAACTCCTGTAAACATCTGCAATGTGGAGGGTAAGCAAGTGTCTGATTCAGTCCTGGGTTTTGTCAGAGGAGGCAGAGCGGTGCATGGCACAGGGCTCTGCGTAAGGGGCAGGGGGCTTATCCTGAGCCTGTGATAACCCCAAGCGTGACCTCAATGAGGGAATTGGCTTTCCCATGCAGCTCTTCCTTCACCTACATGGTAAATGCTCTTTGCCTCCAAACATACTATTTTTCATGGCAGGTGCTCTAGGATACGAGCAATCCTGCCTTAGGATGTGTGTGTTGAAAGCTGAGGGATGACTCAGACATGCTCATTTTCTTTCAGAATGTCATATTCTCCACTCCTATTTCTCATTTGCTCTACTAAAAATTGGCACTGGATGGTGGGTTGCACCTGAAGGTCTTCACTTGGTCAAAACAGTGGGGCAGCTGAGAATAGCTCTCTGTGGCCACACAATGGGCTTGGAGTGATGGTAAGTTAGATTACACCCAGTGAAGTTCAAGGAGTCAGCAGATTAATGACTTGAGAATTTATTTGGCAGCGCTGCTAAATGAGTGGCACTTGAATATTACTTTTCTCAGTTTTCTAGAGATGGACATGTCTTCTTTCAGGAAGAACTTTATATCTTTCTGCCTTTCAATTTCCTTTTGAGCAACCATAGAGAGAAAACACCCACTTATCACTGATGATAAGAAATTTTCTTGGCCAGTGAAAAGACAAGATGCTGTTTCCAGTCCCTGTGGCTGCGCTCAGGCGGTGAAGAAACACACTGTCCCCAACATATGGGTGAACCAAGATGCAGGAAGAGCAAAGGATTTGCGTGTGATCACATATTACGTCAGTGGCCAGGATTCAAAAGCAAATCTTTCTGGTTAACCCCCTTAATGATTATCCTTCCTTATCTTGGGACCACCAAGGAAAATGTCAGAGCTTCCTGGGGACCAGAGCTGGCACAGCAAGACCCCAGGCAGAGCTGCATGGAGCTGGAGGAAGGTATCACATATTGGGCCACCTACAGCTTTTATTATCTTTGCTGTGACATGGGTTACTTCCTTCACAGGCCTTTGGAGATGGTACGCCAAGGACGAGAAGGACATTTCCTTCCAAGGAATAAAATGCAAGTTTGGGTTCAATGCTAATTTCTGGAGAGTTCTCTTAAAAGAGCCACAGAAAGACGTTGGGACTTGCACTGCTATCCAGGCATCTCCACCATCTCTTATTTCTGCAGGCAAATAGGTAAATGAAAGGTTAGAAACATCCCATGTTTATGAGGCAATAGCTGTTTCCTTGACTAAATTAATTTATAAGCAACTTTTGAGTAAGATATACACCCCAAGGCTTTGAACCAAGAGATTGTCCCTGATGGCTTTATTGCCAGATTAATGTGGTATACCTGCATGCTACTCTCAGCAGACAGATGGTCTCTTTTTTCTCATACTAAACTAATTTAATAAGGGAAAGATAAAAAATGAAATGGGCTTTCAATATTGAGTGAATCTATAGTTATCAGTAATACGGCACACGAACCATAGCTGCGCATTTGCTTCCTGGCATCCCTGAAAGCTCTCTGCAACTTTGTTGGACAGCCCTAACACTGCTTTTGATACCTTAGCCATCTTTTACAGTTAGATCAGCTCTGAATTTTCTGGATTTCACTTGGTTGTCTGGAATAATTCCAGCTTCCCACAAAATGCTACTTTTGCTCTTAGATATCTGAATGTACTCAACCTAATCTCCAATTTAATGTTATTTTTCTTGGGAATCCAGCAGTAAGCATTCGGTTCTGAGTCAGTAACTGTGCAAAGTCCTGTGCTGTAAACAGCAAGATATATCCATTTCTTCTTATATAGAATTAAAATAACTCACAGAGAAGCCGTGAAGAAAATCATACAGAGGTGTGGAACTGAAGGATGGTTTCAGTGGGATAAATCTGTAGTTCTCTGAGAACAGTGTAGAGCTGCTCTTCTCTGCCTTGCCATGACTAAGGACAGGGTTTCATCAAAAATATCTAAAGCCAGTGGTGTAGGGAGGGCTCCCTTTTCCTTCCAGCCCAGATTATTTCATTGCCTACCATCCCTCCTCAGGCAGCTGCCCTGGCTGCTTTTTTACAACACAGCCTTTCCTCTACTGAGCCCAATCTGGAGGAAAATTAGGGTTGTTCAAGGCTCATCACATTGCTATGAGAGCAGGGTTGGGAACAATGCCTTTCCCAGAGGAGGGCAGCTTTTACAGGGCAGAAGTTTATTCTTCAGGGCAACACTGCGCAAACGTCAGGCCAGATTGTGCCACTGGCAGGTGCTCCTGGCTCCTTCAGCCCTTCCATCAGGATCTGGTGCCAATGTCCTTCTTTGTCCTGTGAGCTCCCGCAAAGCACATACAGGGTGTACACAGACCCTTCCCCTGACATCAGACAGCCCCTGGCTCTCCAGGATGCTGCTCAGCTTGAAGCATCTTGAGAGAAGTTGAGCTCTAAGCCTGCAATGCTGTATTACCGGTTGGGAACTATTTGCATTCTCAGATGAGGATGACTCAAATAGCACGAGCTGTGACTACGTGCTGGGAAAATATCATCTGGAGGACGGAGCGAGCTGCAAGTACACCCATTCCTTCTCACTGTGCTTGTTTCAGCGCCTCCCTCACAGTTTATGAAGACAAGTCAGGAGTGGCTTGTTTGCAGGAGCAACAAACTTGTCTTGCGTGACTATGGGTTCCTAAAATCTCCAGGCAGATTTTCATCATCACAGGCAAGACCTTGACTGGGGCTGGAGTGGGAAAGGATTGGCAATTGCCTGGCACTAAGTAGTTGCGTGATTGAAGGGGCCCTGGAAAGAGCTCCTTGGGAGCGACTATGTCCTAAGCAGCGCAATTAGCATTTGCTGCTGCACTTTCCTTCGCTTTATTCCTAAATGTATAAAGAGAGCCAGAGAACAGAAATACATCTCTCAGCACCATAACCGCCGTAATTGGCCTGATGTTACATTGATCACAGCACTCCTTAATGATGAAAGCCAGGCACGGTGCTTTCCAAATCAACAATTTTACACTTAGCTGAAAATGATAACATTTGGATTTAATTAAACACCCTTGCTTGTCCTTGTTGGAGGGGGGTGGAGAAGGGGAGTGAGCCAAGGGTAATGCTCAGGAATGGTCTGGGAGGACTGCCCCTGCAAACAGGCACCTCTGGCTTGTGAAGCCAGTGTGGAAAGGCCGGGTGTGTAAAACTGGATAGTGTTTTGGAAAATTCTTCCAAAGTCGTTAACTCAGTACATCTGTAAACGCTGGCCATGTTCCCAGCCTTTATTTTCAGCCCGCTTTTCCTGTAAGCTCTTCTGCATTATCTCTTTGGTTGCCATCAGACATTGTCATTAACTCCCAACGGCACAAGGCAGGAGGAGGCAAAGCTCAGATCTACATGGGATAGTCAGGATTAGCGCGACTGTTCCACGGGTCATGGGGAAACACTTGACAGCTGATTAATGGGTTTCCTTGATTCACCCTCAATAAAGCCATGTTTCACATAGAGCTGTTACCTAAGACTCCTAGAAATCTTTGGAAGGCTCAAGGTAACCATCTACTGGGATATGTTTGACCGGTGGTATCCAAAACCAGTTGGCGCAGGAGCCCATAAGGAAAGAGCTGGACGTTTGGGGGGGATGAAACAGGGAGAAGCAAAGGCATGGCTGAAAAGCAGAGGTGTTGCTGTAGGAAACTTAAAGGGAACATGACAGAGTTGGAGGATCTGGCTGTCAATGTGGTAGTTAGCTAATCCACAGCAAACCAGGTTTCATGGGTTCCTCTGCCCCTAGACCAGCTTGTTTCTTTCATGTGCATGTTAGTGGGGCTCACATCATTAATTACAACCCACAGGAGTTGCTATGAGGGAAACCTGCTAACCCCTGCAACACAGAGGTTTTACAGACAGGCAGCTAGGAAATGGTGAGGTTACATGTACACTCGTGTGTCTGTGTACAAAGGTTGGTGATGTCTGTAATGCAATAATTCGCAGCTGTCAAATAGTTAATACAGACTCAGCTTGCAGACTCATGTATTTTAGTTTAACATGCAATTCTGCTCCGACAAGTGTCTATATAAAAATAGCACCTTCCTACAGAAATGATCTGCTATCTCTGTGCAATCACATGCAAATCTGATTAATTTGCTGACTAAATTAAGGGGAACAGTTTTGAAAAATGGGTGCCTAAAGTTGGGTACATACTATTTAGGTACCTAAATATGCAGTAAGATTTTAAGTGGTACTTAAGTCTTGTCAGTTCAAGCTGCCCTTGGAGTAGCATTTAAAATCAGATTACTTTTGTGGAGCCCCGAAGCACAGAATGAGATAAGTGGGTTTGAAAATATTGTCTGCATTTCTATTCCTTATTGTCTCTGTTGAAGCTGGAAATATGCAGCCTCTCCGGGAGTGGGCGAGCAGAATTCTTTTTCGTTCCTTTTGTAATCGTACAAGCCAAAAAGATGACAACTTAACTTCTCCATCCCAGCATGAGTTTGTAGACCTGGTAGTTGGAAAAACAAACCAAACATCGTTTTTACTTGTAAACTGACTGCGTTTGATCTGGAAATCATTGAGATGCAATAAACATGAACTCCATGATCCTATTTTTATGGAGTCAGTTTTCCGAGTAGAACCACACTTAACAAAACAATCATTATAATTGAATAGTAGTGCCTGTGAAAAGGGCTGGATTGAAAACACTGATGACAGAAGCCTTCTGTTTCTCCCTGGAACAACAGTGACAGTGGTAGCATAAGCTACAACACACTGTTCCTTAAACAATTGACACCCAAGGCACTAACTGGTCTTACAGCTTCCAGTGCACTATTTCGCCTGGGACCTGTTTTCCGGCAGTGGTGGATGCTGCTGAGCAAGGGGTAGTGTAAGTAGTTGTATAGCCACGTTGCTGAGCAGGTACCGGTGACTTAGGGCACTTCACACAGCTGGCACTTCAGTAGCTACACTATTGCTAAACAACTTTTGGAAGCAGCGGGGTGAGGAGGTAGCGAGGTTGCTAGTGCTTATTTGTTTTCCACACACAGGCTCTCTGCTGTTTTGTCAATTAGAAAGCTTGGATTTTTCCACCCCCTCTATCTTTTCATGCTGACATCTGTCCACTGCACATCAAAGTGCAACCTTCCAAAACTAAGAAATCATATGACTTGGGGAACGCTTAAGTGATGATCTCTCCAAATGTGGGCACGCTTGCTCCTGGAGGAGGCATTCTACTGTCACGATGCGTTGAAACAGCTCTTGGTATTTGGGCAACAACAAAGAGTAATTTGAAAGTATTAGCTATCATCGGGGCTTGACCTCTGTGGAAAGTATTCTTTAGTGAGGGTTTTAAAGTGGATTTGGAAAAATAATTATTCTTGTCCTCGGGTAGAATCTGGGCGATTTATGCGCTCAGCTGACTTGCCATTTTGGCTTCAATGGATATTTATTCCCATACGTAGGGTTTCTGCACATGGTGGTGTTGCAGTAGCTGAGGGTGATGGTAATGGGAAGATCAGATACGTGCAGACAGAGATACTGCTCAGGGTGACACATCCTTAATTGTCAGTAGTCTTATAGCAGGCAGTGTGCTCAGTACTGTAGCTCTTCAGTGCAGGGAAAGAAAAGACTATTTATCTCTTTGTTTTTCTCTGTGTGTGTGAGTTCACAAAACATTTCCAAAGAGGCATTTCATGGCCATGAAAAGATTGTTTGTCTGTAATAATTAAGCCAATATACAACTCAGAAAATTGAATTTTGCACCTCTCCTACATGGAAACTTCCTTTCCATTTTTCAATATGATTTTTTTTTATTCCCAAGCATGTCATTATTGTTTTATCCTGCAGCTTTCATTAGTAGTCACTGTCATGTATCTCAGCTTTCTGCAGGTAATGTACACCTTGCTATAAATGGTTATTGCAACATTTGATAGGGTTTCTCAGGGAGGTGGTAGAGAGTGTAGACGTATTTCCACAGGCTGCTTTTTCATCACATCACAAAATTTAAGTAGGCATTACCAAGAGGATATTTTTCTGACTCTCAGTCCCATGTAATCCCCCTGAACCCTCTGATGGGCTCTGGGTAAAATCCTGCAGTGGGATCCACTGGATGAGGTATAAAACAGAGAACTGTGGACTCACGAACATTTCCATGACATGTTCCTCAGCAACAAGAGTTCTGACTGGAAAGTCCTAGCTACTTTTCCAGAGCAGGTTTATAAAAATCAGATTTAGAAAAGGTTAATATAAATGCCCTGCCACAAATCCTCAGCCATGTCACAGAATCACAGAATCATCAGGGTTGGAAAGTACCTCTGAGATCATCCAGTCCAACCATACACACACAAAACCCCCCTACATCTCAGCCACTAGAGCATGGCCTGAAGTGCCACATCTACACGTTTCTGAAATACCTCCAGGGGTGGTGACTCAACCACCTCCCTGGGCAGGTTGTTCCAGTGTCTGACCACTCTTTCAGTAAAGTAATTCTTCCTAATACTCAGTCTAAACCTCCTCTGCCGCAACTTCAGACCATTTCCTCTTGTCCTGTCATTATTCACTTGGGGGAAGAGGCCAGCACCCACCTCTCTGCAACCGCCTTTCAGGTAATTGTAGAGGGCAATGAGATCTCCCCTCAGCCTCACCTGCACTCTGCCATCTGCCATTATGTGTTTGCTTGTCTCCAAACGTATATGGCTCTGACCACTGTTGGCACATTTGGGTAGAAGCTGCTCCCCATGATGTGCTAGTGCAGCCCTGTCCTGGTGCTGCTGACTGGACCCCATGACAAAGCTGGAGGCAGGGCAGGATGCAGATGTGAGATGGTTTGTGAGGGGCATCAGCACAAATACTTTTTCCTGTGACTGACACATGCATGTCACACCAGCTGGTGGTGGCAGAGGGGTGGAAACAGATCTTCTTAACGTGCACCTGCTAATATAAATTAATTACTGTAGTAATGAAGCTGAAGTGTGATGAATCCGTTCACTCTAGCCCATTTTTCATTCTGCCTTTTCTTTGGAAGCAGGCAGAAAAATATCAGTGCAGTTCTTTTTTTTTTCCTTTGTGCAGTTAATTTGCCACTTTTGTTATGTCATCGCTCCTAATGTTTCATTGACTTCTGACTGTGACTTGTCATTTGTTCAAAGCTGTATTAGCATGGTAGTGCCTAAGAGTTATTGAACAACTAACATAATGGACAAGTCAGTCCATCAGCAGAGCTGGAGTTTGCTGGAAAGGGTCATGGAAACCCCAGGCTTAGTTGTCGACTGGATACGTGGACATGGTCTGTCCTTTCATCAGCAAAGCTAGAACCAAAATATGGGAAGGTGCAAAACCAACAACAGGTTTGTGTTGGAGAGCAGGGATGCCTCACATAAGGTGTGTATGCAGGATGTATTCCTGCCTGGGAGAAATATAAAAATGGGTTATTATAGCTGCTGCAGCCAGAGGAGGGAAGTGTCGTCTGCAACAGGAGATATGGGGGAAAGGAGAAGCTTTGTTTTCCCCTTATCTCTAATGTACTGAAGGTAATAAATGTCCTTCTGTTGACTTAACCAGGTCTCGACTGGGGTCTGCTCCTCAGTATTGTACTCAACTGAGGCTTGGCAGCTGCCTCTAGCAAGATCCTGGTAAGACACCACAGGCTGCAATGGGTTGTCTGTGATCAATGTATAATTTCACTATCTTTAGGAGACCTTTCTAATGAACTCTGTGGGCTATTACTGACATTTCCATGTGATAGTTTCCTCCTGCCTGCAATTGCTGGTTTTTGCAGAGCATGCTGTTCAGTGAAACTGAAATCTGGGAAATCACCAGTAAACCAGTAAAATCCCTTCAGAAGAAGGGAAGATGTGCGTGGGAAAAGTATTTTTCAATGCAGTCTTTGAAATTAAAAAAATATTGCCAAAAATATTGCACTTCTGTCACCTCTGTTGAAAAAAAAGAGACTAGGTCAGATCTGTGCCTTTTGCATTTGCAACCTGGCAGTGGGCTGGAAAGAGGGGCCCCAACTATTTCCCTGTGTTTTAGGGATGAATTGGATGGTCATTTGACTCCGTCTGTCGGGGATCTATAGAGCAGCAGCTTGCACCCTCTGGAGATCAGTCAGATCTCATTAACCTGTAGCCAGTTATTTGTGCAGCTCTGAGCTCTCCCTTAGTGAAAAGAAGCCAATTTACTGAGTTCAGGCGATAATCTTGTTAGATATATTTTAGCCCCTTCCATAAAGAAAAGTGTGTTTGGGATGAAGAGCATATTTCTGGTAACTCTGGCGTCCAGTCTCACAGTCTAATGGGATATGTAAGATGAGATTAAATGCGTATCCTCTGTCTTTGAAGGCTGCCCAGTGGCTTTGTGTAACTCTACCTTCTGGTGAGTATCATTTCAGCAAATTTAAGGACTGCTTGTCCAGGAAGAGATCCAGACAGCTAGTGAGGTTTTAATCCCAGTCATCTCTTTATATGTGTCCTTGGCTGGAACAAACTAAGGAAAGCTCTATTTTCAACCCATTGGTGATCCTTTTCTATTCAACATTACAATAACATTGCAGGTTTTTACCACAAAAATGTCAAGCTTCTTACAGCAGTAAGTCTTAGGGCTATAAACATTTATACTAGCGTGCTAAAGAGATTTGGGCATAAGGGGCCATACTGCCATTGGGGAGAGGCTGAAAATACGAGAAAGCTAACATTAGATTAAACAGAGGCAGTAATTTAATTGGCATTTATACATTGAGAGAAGGAAAAAGTAGTGAGTTTCAAAAGAAAAAAAAAAAAAAAAAGATGCAGTAGGAAGCTTTTAGAAATCAGGGAGGTAATTTGCTTTCCAAAATGATTCGCAGCATCTTGTGTTAGCTAATTAACCAAACAGCAGGTTTGTGAGTGTAACAGCAGCGGGGTTAGGACTCGGTGGGCTCAGTTCTCGCCCATGTGTTTGGTAAGGTCTGCTCAGCCCCCTCGGTGCTTTCGCTCTGCTCTTTGGTGTCTGGGGCAGCCCGGCCTCTTTCAGGGGGCAGAGTTACAAGTGGCTGCGCTCCGCGATAGGAACCAGATGAGGGTGAAAGGGGCAGGTGGAGAGGCAGGAGATTATGGATTGACTGGCATGACTCAGCCATCCATAAAATGATTTTCATTAATGTTTAATGTGTGTCAAAAATGTCAGCATCCGTAAGAGAGGCAGATAAATTATTTAGTCCTGTCAGTGTCTCGCCTTCCCCCTCCCGCTGATGTATGTAAAATGTTTGCCCTGGTTTTGTTTAGATTTAGGACATTGTTGGGGAAGTTGAAGGGATTGCTGGTACACCCAGAGCGTTTCCTTGCGAGACTCTCGGTGGAGCTGCTGCTGCTGCCACTTTACTGTTCAGTGCTTCATGAGGGAGGTCTGGGCAATCTGAAGTCAGCTGCCAGTGGGTTATAGACAGTGCCTGTCGGTGGGCTGGGGTGCCTTTAGATTGGTTTGCAGAGGAGAGTAGACCCTGGGAAGCTGGAATAAGGACAGAAGAGTGGGATGTGAAGGGAAGTCCTACTCTGCAGGTACGGGCTGTGGGGAGTTGCTGTGGGAGCAGCTCAGCATCACAACATAGCCCCCGAGCCTTGCCTGTGCCCCCATGTGGATGTGCTGCCTTCTGCTGTTCTTGCTGCCTTGGTTTTGCTGGTTTTATCTGGGGGTGCATCACCAGAGACCTGCAACTGCCTAATCTGGTTGAACTGTCCCCCACTCAGGGGTGGGGACGGCTTCTGCCATCACAGCAGGGATTTGGCTGCTCTCTCAAATACCCCTCTCCGGGAATGGTTTCTACTTGCCTCTCCCATTTCAAGAGCTTTATCCCTAACTGGGGAATTCATGCACAGGAAGGGAAAATGCCCCTTGGAGTTCCAAGTTTGGGTTTTCATTTTGTTAGTTTTTTTAAAAGTCAGCTTCACAGGAGGATAAATTAGCTGGAAGCTGAAATGATAAGCCCTGGCAGAAAGAAAGAAAGAGGGACCGAAGGGAGTCAGCAAAGGAAGAAGCATATTTGATCAGATGGGATTTGAGGTGAGGTGAGGGAAATGTAAGCCTAATTGATAGGGAGGCACTGGTTTGTGAATGTCGGATGAACCACAATGACTAATTTAAAAACTACTGTGACACTTACACTAGACAACCATCCTTCCTGGGCAGGGGTCTTTCTGAAGGCACTGGGAACTTGGTCAGTCTGGGCATCTGTCTGGACGAGGCACATTGAACGCTGTCAGAAAAAATATGAAGAGAACTCTGCATTAAAAGAGGTTGTTTTTAAACATGGGGGCAAATAGAATTGCTTTGTTTGTTTGGGATTATTTTTTTTTTTAAATATTTTAGGGAAGTCACAGGCCTTGGGACAAGGATCTCAGTTGGCCTCTAATTAAAGTTGCTTTCTTGCTGTCTGGCATGAAATCCCCCTGAGAGGCAGATGTTTGCAAAGCACACTTGAGGCACTGGCATATGGTTCCTTTGTAAGGCTGGCGTTTCAGCAAAGTGCCTCCTGAATGTTGTACATAATTAGATATTTTATTTTATTTTTTTGTCCTGGAGAAGTTACTGGTGGCTGGGGACCTCCAGGAGCCGAGAGGGTGGTTTTCTGATGGACGGATGGGAAGCCCTAAGCACGTCACTGACACGTGACAGGTGCTGGCAGATGCCCTGCTGCAGCTTTTTGGAAAAGGCTGTCGACTAAGCCAATGCCAGTTAAAGGAAATTATTCTAACCTACAGAATTTAACAGAGGAGACTCTGCCTACCCAGCTCTACAACTTCACAGACGGCTTGCATCCTTCCTACCAGAATCCATCAGCAGGTCTACACTCTTTACAGGTTTACATAATTCTCAGGAATGTTTCCATAAGGAATCCAGTTGGAATTGAGAGCGGAGCAAAATTAAAAGAAAATATTCATGCACACTAGGCTTGGGTAGAAACTATGGCCATGCTTAAAATGTGATGTCAGATTACAAATGACCCATAGCTTTTTATTAACACCATAAAAGACATCTGGGTGGTCACCCATGTGTAGTGCAATCTACAGCAAGACACTTAATGACTAAAAGCTCAAGGTGCTGAAAACACTCATTTCCCTCTGGGACAGCACATCCATCCCTTGCACACTAAGAAATAAAACACAGGATTTCATGTCAGATGACCTAATTTTTCCAACTCTCTTAATGTCTCCCTTTCCTGCCCAAAAAGTCCTTTCTGTGATCACGAGAGCAAGTCTTTTCCTGCCGTCGGTGCTTCATTTTTGCCTGTCTAAAAAAGTACACTGCAACAGTTCCCTGCCCCAGAAAGGTTTTGAGACAAAATCAGTTCATGTTTGTAAGGTGCTTTTGAGGTCTGTGGACCTGACTGTGCTTTACTAATGGGGGCAGTCATTATTTCCCTTCTGTAGAAAGGAAAACCAAGATCTAGTGCCGTTAAAACAGCTTGTTCAGGATCACAAAGCAATTTTAAGAGCAGAACCACAAATAGAGCCAAGTCTTTTGACTAGCAGTCAGATGTGCTATCCACGGGGCTACTTATAATGTCTAATTATTTCTCTAAGGGTAGGAACGGAAAGATCTCAGTTTGATTCTAAAGTCCTGATGAAAATAAAAAGGAAAAGCGTAGAAGATTGAGTCACAATCATTGCTTGCTCTTAGCATCTCTATTAGTGTATGTTTAAAATGAAATGAATGAAATCCCCCATGGATGGAGATGATGCAGAGCCTCCGCCCCAGATCGTGCATTAATTCAGTACCCTTCTGATGCTTTGAATGGTTTTGTGCCATGTATGAAAAGGCAAAGCCTGGCTGTTGGCTTAGGTGGGATGCACAGGGTGCGGTATTTCAGGCTTCAGTTGCTGAACACAGCTTATTAGAGGCCACATGTGCACAGAGGCTAATGAATTTGCATGCTTGCTGCAAGCGGCTGTATCTTTCTTGAAGCCTTGCCTATTCTCTGGCGTGTTTTCAAGCTGGGGCTACTGTTTAAATGTGTGGACATTCAAAGGCTGTGCTGCGAGGCTCGGTGCTGCCAAGTATCTCGTGAAAGGAATAACAATCTCAGCAATTAGCAAGCTCCCCCAAAACCCAGCCTGGCCTCTCTGGGTGTTACAGGCAGGGGAGGGAAGGGGGCTGTGCTGGCAGTGGCTCTCCCTTTGCAGGGATTCAGGCAGGGGGAAATCAGAGGGATCGACTTGTCAGTGTAGGGTGTGCAGAAAAGCTGCTGAACCTCTAACAAGCACTGGCAAAACTTGGAAGCAGAGGTAGTCCAAAGTATTGACACCCAATAGTTGCGACCAGAAGGATGCTCCAGTGAGCAGTAGTAGTGTATAATTAATAAAAGGAAGGACAGAATAAGGAAACAGTGAGAAAATAATATTAGTCTTGGACTGAGCCCAAGTATTACCTATAAAACCAACATTCATCTTTTCATTTTAAAATAAATGCAGCAATGTAATGAGTATAACTTTTGTCTCATCTGGGATAAAGTGCTTGGATTGTGGTGCAGTGGGATTAGCCTTATGTGCAGACCATCGATTTGGTGTCCATGATTCTTGCAGCTTTTGAGGCTATGGTGTGGGTCTGTGTGTCACTTTGCACACTAGGTCTGTTGGTGTAAAACCACTTACTCTATGCAAGTCTAACAGGAGTACTAGACATTGGATTCACAGCAGATTTATAGTTGGATCCACTACGTAACCTGTAACTCACTTTGCAAACCTGTACATCGAAAGCCTGTGTCTATGTACACTTACATCTGTAGAAATAAGTGGACTTCAACCACTAGCTTTAATGCTGTTTGGGTCTTCAGTTGTATAGCAGGAAAGCCATCACGAGTCTGTGAAGGTCCCAGGAATTTTTTACACTACCATTGCAGAGCTGAAAGTGAGCTCTAGCTCTGGCCCTGCATGGGGTGAGAAACGCAGGAAATGCCAGCTCTGCTTCCACGGAAAATCTCAGCAATGTCTGACCAGCTTTTGCTGGCCTCCTCACATGAGTGCTGGATGCTGTGGCCATGCTTACTGCTCAAGGTATGTTGGATGCAGACAGTCTATTTACTGCACTTGTTCATTTAGAAAGGGCAGATGTGTCAGGAGCACTGGGTGAGAAGTTCTTGCTTGAGAAAGCGATTTGAGAATGGGGGGTAAAGCCATCACCCCAGGACTATGCTGCTAGTCCAACTTGCCGGTCACCTTGTCCCTGCCACACTCTGACCTGCAGTCCCATAGCTATAAAGGCTTCCTGTGAGGCCAGGTATTACTTTTTATTGGTTATTAAGGAGAATAATAACTTTTGTTAGTGAAGTATAGAGCTCTGGGTTAATCTTCCATCATATTTGGTAATGATATTTACAGATGAATTTTGTAATTTTTGTGGCTGATGCTGCCTCTAGATTCAGTTCAATTCTGTCTTTCCTTCCTTCCTCTGCTCTTCTGCTGCCTGCAGTGGGGGAGCGTGGCAGGAGAGCATTGCAGGCTCCCGGGGGGCTCGGGGCACTAAAATGTTCTTTCTTTGCACCAGGGATCAGGCTGTTGTCCGCAGAGGAGTGAATGGCAGATGCAGAGTGTCCAGCCCTATTTATCTCTGCCAGATGGTGCTAAAATACTAGGCTGGAGCACATGTTGCTTCTATTGAACCAAATGCTTGTGCCATGCTGTGGCCTCTCTGCCTCTGAGCCAATGAGCCACAGCCAGCAAAATCCCAGTGGCAATGGCCCCGTCAGCCCTCGGCTAAGCCCCTCTCCATGGCTTGTAGAGAATCAGGGAAATCAAACGAGAAAGGCTCACAGCCCTGTGAGGGGAGACAATAGCGTGCAGGAAAGGGAGGAAGGGGTTAAAAAGGGTTTAGCATACACACAAAGTAAATATTTGAGGCAGAAAGGCTGCAAGAAAGAATAAGGGACAGAGAAGGGCAGGAGGAGGAAGCAAGAAGTGTAAAGAGGAGAAAAAGGAGGATTATATTCTGCCAGAAAAGAAAGGGATGGTTGTATGAGGAAAGCATTGGCGAAGCACTGGGGAAATGAGGGTTCAGCTCTGCACAAACTTTCTGTCTGACACTGGACAAGTCAATCTCTCTGTGTCTCAGCTTGCAAAGGCTACAGTGGGAATAATAATGTCTTCTTTGTTCTGCCTCTCTCTGCTCACATCAGACGTCCCTCCTGTGTATATGTCGTAGAAAGTCAAGATGCTACCATATTGTAAACAAACATAAAATCCCCTGAGACTTTGAAGGGGAAAAGAAGAGGTGGGAAGGCAAATAAAGAGGTAGGAAGGCAAATAGACCATGATAAGCCTAGGAGATAAGTGCTCAAAAAAGCAGAGGTGGGAGTAGGGGAAGAAATACAGGAGAGGCCTTTACTAAGGGAAGAAGAAAGAAACAATATGGACCAGATTAATCCCAGTGTTGCCTCCTGGACTCCAGTAGAGTTCCTCGAGGGATGGGTTTAGCCCAAAGAGTTCAGTTTTGTTTGGTTAAAGAAACTTCATGCCAAAGCTTTTAAATAGTCAAATCTGTTCTGAGAACTATGAGAATGTGGGCTGCCTTTCCTCAAACATTGCATGGGACTTGGGATGAACAACTCCCGCTGAAGGCATCAGGAGCCAAGTGATTAAGCCCCATGCAGCGCTCTGTCAGGAGGCCTTCTTGCCTACGCATACTTTTTTTAAGTATAGAAAGTATTTCCATATTTTCAGCAGCTGATCTTTATTTGAAGCCAAGAGCTGCATTTTTCAGATTAGAACTGAAGCTTTTCTAGGAAAAGCCACTCTGGAGCAGACCACTGGTCCATCTAGCCCAAGACGGTGTCTCCGACAGAGGCCCTGCACTCTGCTTAGAGAAAGAAATCTTAAAGCCTGCAGGGCTCTCTCCAGGGATAATTTATATTTCACTCCAAGAGTTAGAGTTTGGCTTTCATGCCAAAGTCTGTAGGCTTATATTCTTTCCAAAACTCTTACTTATTTTATAATCTTTACAGTTCCCTGGAGACCTTTGTTGTTTGCAGATCTACATCCCATTTGGGAAGCCCCTTGAGCTGCTGACCTCCACATCCTGCAGCAGCAAGTTCACCCTGCCAACTGGGGCATTTGTGCAGGGAAAAAAGAATTTGCTTTTCTCCCTTTCAGGTTTGCTGCCTTTAATGTGGAAGCATGCCTTCAGCTTCCCATCTTGCCCAGCTGGCTTCTCATTACAGCGTCTCACCTAAGACTCTGAGCTGCTTTTGCCGTACTGGGAATCCCTGCTAGGAGATGGGCTGTGCACATGTGACGCTGCTCAGCCCTGAAACGTGACTCAGCCGTGCCGAGGATCCACTTCTTTAATTTTTCAGTGCTTCCAAGTTTACAAGAATACGTTATTCTGTCAGCTGCTCCTGCAGGCGTGGTGTGTTTTTTCTTCTTGTGTCATTGGAGTAATAAGAGTTTGTGGACAGTCATTGTGTCTGTGCCATGTGGATAACGCACTATGCCAGGGCGTGATAGAGGTGTGAGGCTCTGCAGGGCGACTGGGACACGGTACCGTGCCACCTGTGCCTCTTGTTTGGTAGAGATGATTGCAATGCTCAAGCTTCTTTGCAGACCATGGGGAGACTGGGCGGTAGAAGGGCGAGAGGGTCGCTGTTGTGCAGGCCCATCCTTCTGATGAAGGTGAACCAGCAAACCCATGGGCAGGATGGCTCAGTGTTCAGCCTGCCCTCCCGTCACCCATCTGGTTTTCTCTGCCCTTCCACCACAAAAGGGCTTGGGTCTTACAGCAATAGGAGAGAGGTGTAGGATGGGTTACAAAGTACAGCCTTCATCACCACCTAGTACTGAACTGGCTGGATGGTTGTACACCTGGGGCTCTGAATCAAAAATGAAGTGGTGCTATGCAGACACATCTTGGGATCCAGCGTGCAAACAAACAAAACAAATGTATTAGAAACAGCTGGGAAATAGGATGAAAATGAGCATTATTAGGGGTATGCTAATAATAACTTATGAACTGGGGAATGCATGATTGCTGCCCTGGGCCCTCCTGGAGACAAATGTGCTGTTGCTTTTGGAGCCCTTGTTACTGCATCGGTATTCTCCTATGCATCCCTTTCCCCAGCCCTTGCCAAAAACCTGACAGCGTGCTCTGGAATGAGGCTGCTAACACCAGGATTTTGTCAGGAGCTGTACTTACCTCTGAAAGCAGTAGCCATGGCCTTGGCCTCGGCCTCCTTTGGGGGTCATGAGCTGCCACCTGGGTGATCACATACATCACCCAGAGCGAAGGCATTGCTGGAAGCACTGATCTACCTTTGGGAGTTTCTTTCCTCATCCCAAGGGAAGTTTTGCAGCTCTTGGGAGTTTTTGTTGATTCCTTGGCTGTAAGACAGCACACAGTTTTCTAATTCATTCATAATTTTGGGGAGTGGCTGACCTATCCTGGGAGATAGTGAGAAAGCTGTTTCACCTGCTGTCAGCACTGTCCCTATTCATGTCTTTTCTTGCTTGTCCTGTGCACATTCAGGACATAGGGGCTGTTAACAGCTGCCCTGCTGCAGTTCAGGTGACCATCTTTAAAAGTTATATATTTTTCTCATAGATTTCTATTGGTCTCCATGCACATTACTTCTGTAAGATGCAGTCCTTCATGGTGGGAGGGTATTTTAAATTACCCTTCAGCCCTCGGTATGGTAAGCTCTAGCTAAGAAGTTCTTAATGTGTGTTTTACATATATGAATACTGCACCCACTGACATTTTTTGGGTAATATTCACTAAGACTTCAGTTGTATAATGTCGAATCTACAGTCAGTTAAGTGCCTAAGAATTGACTTTGCTGTTTCCCTGACAAATTTAATAAATATTGGCCAAAACTCAACTTGCACTGACACTGATGATCTTGCAGCTGGAGAAATCTGGCCCAGTACCCCAGTGTCTTCAAGCCATTGTGGTGTGTCTATACCACATTGGCTGTTCTTTGCTTCACAGTTGGATGAGATACATATATACAAAGCTGCTTAAATTCCAAACATTGCCTGTGGCTGAATGGTTCCTACCTTTGATGTGAGAGCTAACAACGGTCTGGGATCTGAGAGGCTATTCTTGTTGAGAGTAAGTTAATAGAAAAGCCTTGTGTATTTACCACAGAATGCACAAAGTGCACAGAAAGACACTGTGTGTTTCAACACAGAAAGAGTTCAGCAGCCAGGACTAGTTTCCTTGGTCCCAAAACTCTTTACTGACACAAAGCGCTCTTTAGGGGTCTCTCAGGACCCTGCTCCAGTGCCTGTTCAAATTGCAGTTGCATTGGTCTTGGCTTTGCATTGAATGACCTCACTCCTCTCTGTACAGATTTTCACAAGCATAGGCTCAGCTGCTGAGCTTGTTTGTCTTCTGGAGCTGAGTGTCACAGGGGTGATACCTGAGAGCACATGGGGACACAGAGAGATAGTTGTAGCCGTTGGTCACCGGTGAGGGATGTATTTGCATGTACAAGATGGCCTTGTTGCATGCTACCTTGTTTGCCATTAACAGTAACTCAACCATGATAATAATACTACTTCTTGTAGGTACACAGGTTCAGCTGGAGGTGAAAATGGCTGTTATCTTCATCCTGTTTGTTCCATGTGTCTGGATCAAATGACTGTACAATGTCAGGCTGCATGATGCAAGAAATAGTTGATAATTTATGGGGAGAGCTTTTCTCCCCATTCCCACTTTGGGACCCAGATGGTCAGGTGTCATCTGTTCACAGAATCACAGAGTATCAGGGATTAGAAGGGACCTTGAAAGATCATCTAGTACAATCCCCCTGCCGGAGCAGGAACACCTAGATCAGGTCACTCAGGAATGCCTCCAGGCGAGTTTTGAATGTCTCCAGAGAAGGAGACTCCACAACCTCCCTGGGCAGCCCCTTCCAGTGTTCAGTTACTCTCACTGTGAAGAAATTTTTCCTCAGATTTAAGTGGAAAATATGAACACATCTGTAGTGTTCAGCAAGGAAGGCACGATGGCTAGAGCAATGTTGTCCTGTTTCTAGCCAGTCAAGAAAGCTGCTGAGTGAGAAGACTCTTTTGCCCTGGTACCATCTCAGAAGAGTGGTGATTGCTGCCTGCCTGTGAAAGGCAGAAAGTGAAAATACAGGATTTCAAATGTGTTGTGCTCTTTGATGACCTGGAATAAGTTTAAGGCCATATTGAAGATCACTCATGATGGGTATTCACTATCCAGTGATGGATGAGTTATTTTTCAGAGCAACTGCAAAGATGTCCTTCAAACCCACCTTTTCTTTTGTAATAGTGCTGATGGAATAGCCGTGTCTGGCCTGCTGAGGGGTGATCTGTTACTGCTGGTCTTTCACAGAACAGAAAGATGTTGCTGGTGGCTGAAACCATCAGCAATTCTTTTCCTTTTCCTAAGGCTTCTATGAGAGTAAAAATCTGGGATTTTTTGGTGAAATTTCAGGAGACAAAATAATTTGGCACTTCAGGGAAGGCAAATGGCCTGAGCAGGTGTAGCATGTAATCAAACAGCATATATACATGAGGATACGTGTGGCTTCAATCCACTCCCTACCCATGGAAGGCTTTGGCTGGCTTGTAAGGAGCATGTCCTCCCTCTGAGCACAGTCTCCACCTTGAGCTGTTCCCTCTCCAGCTGTGCTTGCATAAAGCAGAAAGGGGAAAAGGGGAAAAGCCTTTTTAAACCCAGCTTCTGTGCAAATCTGTCACAAGGGCTGATGCTGATGTGTAGGTGCTGTAATGTTCCTTGCAATTTTGACTGGGCTGTGTTCAAAACAGTGATGGGAGAAGGCTCCTGGCTTGGTGAGCAGGCTGGGCATCTCCCATGCCCAATGGCATGGCCTGTGAAAAAGGCAGTGAGGATTAATCTGGTTGGTTGGTGGGAAATTTGTTAACTTTTCAGAACTTCTGAAGGATAAAGTGATGAGCTGATTCTGTGTGTTTTCTTTTTATAAACACCTCTAACCTCTACTGATGATAATGCTGCATGTGTATCAGCCATTTTGGTTGATATATCCATTTGGCTGTATCTTGGTGCTTTGATGTAATTTATAGACATTCTCCAGTCTGTGAGAAATGTGTGTCTGTGAAGCTGGGAGCAGGGACATGCCCTCTTCTAATGTGGCTTTCTTGTTTTCCTCTGTTTTGCAGGTTCTTTTCGAAATGATGGTTTAAAAGCTGCTGATGTCCTTCCTATTCTAAAGGAGAAAGTGGCCTTTGTGTCAGGTGAGCGCAGCCTTTCTGGATCCCTCCAGCCCAGCATGAGCACTGCCTGCAGAATCTGGTCACTATGGTGCTACAGAGTCACAAGGGACCAATTTCATGTTTGGACTTGGTAGTACTTAAATTAGCTCTTCTGCTAAAAAAAGGCCTGTATGTAGAACAAGGCTATCCAACTCTGAGTGTTGGAAAATGGCCCATGTTTATTATCTTCATATTCAGAGAAACAGGGCAGCACAGGTGGGATGAATTGCAGCTTCTCAGCTCCAGCCCAGACCTGTGCTGTCTCAGCATGTAGAATGGTTCAGGGATCCTGTTTTGGGTTCAAGGTCAGTGAATAGAATTAATTCCTATTTGTAGGGAGCACTCAGACCCATAAATCACTGGTGTTTCATTTGCAATACCAATCAACTTGCAGTTAAAAGTACCGTTGATGCTGCATTTACATAATAACTCAAAGATCTCCTGCCATCCTGTACAAAGATTTACAGCCTTCATTCAGGAGACAAATCTCAAGGACCTGGGGGTGGATGAGGACTAGACAATGTGGAAAAGGCTTTGAGAATGGCTTGGGTGATATTGTTTCTGTCGTGAATTACAACTTGTCAGGGAGAGGGAGAAGAGAAAGTCTGAAGTGACTTGTGTGAAGTAACTCAAACTGGCAACGTAAAAAAGCCAGGTATTTCCAGTGCTGGGCTTTCTGATACTTGCAAACCATTCAGAGCTGCTTTTGGTGATCTTCCTTCTTGCAGTGAGAAAACCTGCATCAAACAAAGCCATCCCCTTTGTCTGCAGTCTTTGCTTTTTGTTTCCACAGTAATGCTGACTGCAGAGGGGAGGGGAGTAGTAGCAAGGCCGTTGGGTGCCTGGACTCTTCCTCCATGGCTGGCCCGCTGGGTGCTGGAACGGGACCTGTGAGGATGGGGCTTGTCACCTTGCCAAGCCAGGGAGATGCCTGGTCAGCCAGGAAAAGCTTTTGCCTTGACATATGGCTGGTGTGAGGTGTTCTTCTATGCAGCAATGGTCCAGGAATTGCAAGTCCAGGAGTGATTTGGGCAAATGATTTGTGACTCTGTGTATCTTAGACTTTCTGACCAATGACAAGAAAATCTAGGATTCTGAGGGAAGTTTGTGAGACACCAAAAGTCTTGTGTGAAAACCCAAGACTGTCCCAGCAGTAAGCACTGCTTGACCTCACACTGGTGTCTCATTCTGAATGTCCTGGAAAGTTTTATGTGGTTGTTGTCTTTCACTTCTCTAAAGAGGGGAACGTAACCATAAAAACACAGTGTACCTACAGACTTGTTTGCGACACAAAGCTGAACCAGGCACTATGGGCAAGTGAGAAGGAGGAATTTGCAGCAGGGACCCTGCTGGAATTCAGTTGTCGGCTCCTGCTGTTGCTTCACATGGAAATGATGGCAGGATCATTTGGTAATTCATGGAATATTTAATAATGACAACCTGTCTGGATCGTTTATATAGCCCCTTCCGCTGACGGTGCCTGCATTTAGCTCTGAGCTAGAAGGTCTCATACGAAATCATCAGCTCATTAGATGCTGTCCCAGGCCAGGCTTGCCTTGTGGGGGGGCATCAAACATGCAACACCAACATGATCCCTCAGGGTTTCACACCATGATCTGCTGTGGAAAAGGGACAGCTTGCTCCTTGTAGAGTCACCAGCCTCCAGACTTGTATCTGCTCAAAATGTGCCTGTTCTTGACACAGCTAGTGAGACAGCTGTCCTAGGAATTACACCTCCTCTCCATGATCTCCAGACACGATGACTCTGGGCAGGAATCACCAGGGTCATTTGCAGATAGAATGCTGTGAGCTGCTTGTGTCTTGTGGCAACAGCCCCAACATCACCCTCCAGCCCAGAGTTTATGTACTGCCCAGTCTTCCCCTGTGGAAAGCAGGTTAAGAAAAGGATTTGGGCACTTCAACTGATGGGTACATTCTTTTTAATTAAAATGCAATAACTTCCTAGGGTATGCTCTGAGCACAGAAGTGCTCAAACATTTGCCAAAAAATCAAATAGCTGGACTTTGCAAGATATAAAAACCCCCATGTTCTTTAGTTAGTACAGACTCTGGGAGCATGTTACATTTGTAATCTGTCTTCTTTGAGGAAAAGGAGAGTTTTATTGAGTCTTCTTCAGAGCTTTATGCTACGGTTAATTCTAACAATAACAGTACAGTAAAGTTGTCAAGGGGGTTCTCCTTTCACCAGCAGAATTTATCAGCGCGCACAAAATCTCAGCTGAACATCTCAGTCACGTCGTTTCTTACTCTTCTCACCTGCTGTGCCTCACCAGCTTGGTTTTCAGTCCATGATTCCACAGGAAAGCTGCAGAGCACAATCAAGCTTCTTCAGGCAGGGGCTAACCCATGCTTTGTGTGGTGGACACTCCACACCTGGAGCAGGCAGAGGAGCAGGGCAGAACAGGCAGGGAAGTGACATTGGCTGCCGCCCGCTCCAGAGCAGGCACAACAGGGCCCGCCTGCACAGCCCCGGAATCTCAGAGGAGCACTCAAGCTTTCAGAAGTGCACTTAATTTCAGAGTTGAAATACAGCACTAACCAGCTGGGCATGGATTCATCCAGCCTGGATGCCGTCTGGGGCTCTGTGCCTGGCACTTCCCCTCGGCTGGCTCCGTCGACAGCGAGCAGCAGGCGCAGGGCTCTGCATCCACATCCCTGCGCCGCGGGAGAGTTGAGGGGTGGATAACGTTGGGATTTTTTTCCTGGAACTGGTTCTGGATTTCTTCCAGTGACTCATGTATGAGCTAGGCTGAACCCGAGCAAAGTTCATGTGTCTGTGTGTCTAAACAGCACCTAAAAAATCCCATTCTGGCACTCATGAGCAGAGAGATGGCCTGAGCAGTCAGCAACAGAGTGCATCCCGGCCATCACCGTCTGATTGCTTCCATCGCTGACCTCCTGAAGCAGATCAGGCAGGGAGCTGGCAGGGAGGGGAGGCTTTGGCTGCCTGCTTGTTGCCTAAACCCTAATAAAATCTTGGCTTTGCCTGGGTGGTTCACTGTGTTGCTTCCAGCAGCAGGATGGCTTTGGGAGCCATTAAGGAGTGAGCTACAGGCCAGAGACTGATTTTTGTATTTTAAGAAGGAGATGAGTGCGGAGGAGAGGAAATAAAACAAGTTGTAGATTATTTTAGGTGTTTTTTTTTCAGTGACAGGTGGTGAAATATTTTGGAAGCTGGGCTTATAGTCTTTCCTAGGAAACACAGATGCTGCTTTAGAAGGATGGTTTAAATTAGGATGTTGTTCAACTGCTTGGTTATCTTTATAGGTTTTCTATTGATAGGTGCAATACAGGAGGAAGTGTATGAGGCTCTCAGGAGAGGGAGTGAAGCATGTTACCACGTTCCCTTCCCTCTCATCGAGATTTCATACACTTAGGCTATTAAAAGCTTATTAGTTGACTAATGCCGTAGGTCTCACTGAAAGTGTTTGCCCTTTCCCCACATCCCACCCAAAAGGATTTCTCAGGATCCCTCCTGGCACTTCCCATTCCCTGGAGGGCTCAGAAGAGCGGCAGTGCGTGGGCTCCCTCCTGTCACACAGGTACCGTCTGCTGTCTGCTGAGGCAGGAGTACAAAGGAGGAGGCTGGGCAGGTTTCTGAGAGGGTGGTTGAGAATGGAGGAATCAACAGCAAAAGGCAGAAGGGTTTAATAAGCCAGTGAGCTGCTGCAGCTGGGACAAGCTGAGCTCCCAACATCAGCAAAGCAGGAGGGTTTTCTGTGGACTTTGGGCAACAAAAGGCACAGAGCAGGTAGAAGTGGACGAAGTAACATGTCAGCCATCTCTATTCTTCAAAGCTCACTGTCCCCAACACCAAAGGTCTCAGGAGCAGTTGCAGGAGATGGGTCACAGCGACATCTGAGCCTGGTTGAATGCTTGAAGGAAAAACAGAGAGAGAGATTTCGTGAAAGGTCTTTCAGAGGAGGAATTTCAGTGTAGAGATATCAGATGAAAGGACAACTTTGCAATTAGGTTTTACTTAATTTAGGCCAGCAGGATTAATTGAAGAGGAAGGCTTAGTGGGGAAGATGCTGACCTCTCCAAAAACTTGTCTGAAGATATCACAGTCCACTTAGTGCCAGAGGTACATAAGACCACATGTGGAGGGGCATGTTTTTTCTCTTTCTGTGATAGATTGTTTGAATATAGATACACATCACTCTTCATAGAAGGGGTTGAAATGAGACCTGAGGGCCCTCTAGGCACTGGAATAGTTCAGATCCAGGTTCCAGGGGGTCTCAAACACTGATTTGTGGACACTGGAATTTGTATTGGGTTGGGAATAGAACTAATGAAAATATTTAATTTTTGAATGGTGTAAACATCTTGTATTTACACACAAAGTTTTGGTTTAAATTAAAAGTGGCCATTCTTCTCTTCTGCAGTGGAAATTTCAAGTGAAACATGAATAATTCTTCTCTATATTGTAACAGAAATATATCTTCCATTTTATAACATTCCCTGATGTAGTTTGCAATCAATGGTAATTCTAAAAAGAGGAAATATTCTATTAGAAAAACATACCATTGTTTGACTATTGAATTTTCCTAGTGGTTTTGGGCCATCATGCTTTAGAATTTGCTGCTGCATTGATGCAGATTTTTCTTTGAAGACGAAAACAAGGAAGTTTAGACTGTAAAGTTTCCAGGTCTTTTGATGAAGTCTGAGCTTGCTGGTTTGTTTGGGTGGTTTTTTGCTGTTAATTTTTTTCCTTTTGTTTTTCAACAGTGTTAAGTAATTTTTGAGGGTAGAGAAGAACCTTTAGCTGTAAGGGGTGTTTAGATATCCTCATTGGGAGTCTGAGGTTAAAGCAGAAATCAAAATGTTTCCTGGGATTTCTGATTTTATTTACAGGTTTTAAATGCATGAAGAGAAACATGCAGTTGACATATTTCTTTCCATACGTTTTACTCATAACCATGGACTAAATTAGAGAATTTTAGTGGAGAATGTCTAGTTACTGCCAGCACTTG
Source organism: Jacana jacana (assembly GCA_013400555.1). Lineage (NCBI taxonomy): Eukaryota > Metazoa > Chordata > Aves > Charadriiformes > Jacanidae > Jacana > Jacana jacana. Next base: position 168,876 of record VZTM01028382.1, on the reverse strand, counting down.
TAGTCCTGGTGCTCAGACACCAGCAGCTTGCCAAAGGCCACCAGTATCTTCTTAGAGCAGGGAGATTTCTCCTTTACTTGCTTGATTACCATGTGTGAGAGTAGTGAGGCAACCTGTATTATTTTGTGAAGAGGCAAAAAGGTTTGAAAGCCTTACAAAACTGGGCAAAACATCAACCCAATGAAAATTTCTACCCCAAAAGTCTGTTAAGAACTTGTGGGATCACAAGTCAGTGACTGAGTATCATCCAAACGCAACTCTGAGCCCCTCCTGGTTGATGGGTCCCTGCATCCTGTCACATAGGTATAGTTGCTCAATTAATGATAGAGAGTTTTGAAATAACAATAAGAGGAAGGAACTGAGCCTGTGAAGCAAGAAGGCCTGTATACATCCCATCCTGTTACAGCTCACAGAGTTTTCTTGTCCTTAAAGACACAGTGAGCTCCATATATATCTTAGCAAAGGTCTTGTCTTCACCTATGCAGGCGGTCAAGAGTTGTCTGTATGTAGAAATCCAGTCTAGGAGTGTATAAATCAGTATAAGGACCCAGGGAGGTGCCTGTAGCACCTGAGATAATTAATAAAATAACAACCAACCATTTTGGTCCTTTAGCCCTGAGGTGTGCTCTTCTGTCCTACTGATGAGACTCAGCACCTTTGAAAAACTTTCTGTGAAAGTGCTTTGGTTTGTAGGCTTATATTTTTTTCCTAAGGAATCAATTTTAACTGAAAAGAAGCACCTAAATTCACAACTGGACATCCTCTCTGCATTAGCAATGCTTGGGATTTTTAATATTTTTTTTTTCTGGGAAAGTAAAGGCTATTTAAAATGGAAATACTTTGCTGGAATGTGCAATTTCAGAAACGCTTTAATCCAACAGTGTTTTTCCGCTCTAGGCTGAATTTCTTCTTAAAACCAGAGAGGAAAAAGACTTCCTGATAGCAATTGTGTGAGTCCAAAAGCTTGAACTCTCCCCTGAACTTTCATTAATTTGCAGGATCCTCTGCTTGGCTGTAGCTGTCAGGGATTTACCTGCTGGTGATGTGGTGATCCTGAGCAACTAGTTATACTAAATCACTTTACCACCTATTTTACTTTGCTGATGAACATTAGAAATTCTGTTATTGCTGTTTCTCTGTGCTCATCACAGATCAGGAGGACAAACCATGTGTGATGAGGATAAATATGACCTCTATTTGTTTCTTCTTATTCTGTACTATCCTACATTATACCCAGTGGGGTGAGCTTGGAGTGACTGTCGATGCCACCACCATCAGCAGCCTGACTGGCATCCCCACATGCTCTTTTGTTCCCTTTCCTTTTCCAGGGGTAAGAGGGTGTGCAGTGGGGTATTTTGTTTTAGAAGATTTGGGGTTGGTTTTTTTTTTCAGTTTCTCTATTGTTTTTAAAATATGTCCTGCTATTCCATATATCTGTGTTAGAGAAGATGAGATAAAAAGATTAGTTTGCAGCTACAGCAAAAGGCAGAGAGGTTTGCACAGCTGTAAGGGGCAGCACTGAAGAGAATGGTTCTGGTGCTTCCTTGATACTTCACAGCTTACCAGCTTCTTCCAGAGGAAGAAGAAATGGGTTCCACTGGACTCTGTGGAAGTTTTGCTTTCCACACAAAGCAGCTCTTCCTTTGTTTTAACAAGTCTCACTTGTCCTTAGTTTTGCTCTGATGGAGCATTAACTTTCTCAGTGGGAAAGGAGACAATTTTCCCAGTGGCTTGATGGCAAGTAAACATTCAAAATCAAAGTACCACCTCAAAATACTCATATAAATCCATGAAGGTGTATTGCAGCCCACAACACATTGTCTCTTCAAACCCATGCAATGGCTCTGTGTGGAACAAATTTCTCAGGGGGAAAACAGGATCCTGCAACTGCTGCACTGAGCATCCCATCTACACCCGTTGCTCTGATCTGCTCTGCTGACAGATCTGGTGGAAACATAAGGCTTTGGCTTTGGATTCATGAACCCTAAATGTAATGTTGCAAAGTGTTGGTCATTATGCTTTGACTCAGGCACTTGACTGTTTCAAAGAGCAACATGCTAGAGGATCAGGCACTGGTGACTCAGCTGTGTTGATTTGCAGCTGGGCTTGTTGTGGGAGCTTAATTTGCCATCACTGTTACACTAGAATCACCTGCTTTGGAACCAACTGCGTTTGAAGGTGGTCATACAAATAATCCTATATATAACCTTTACAACAAGTTAGCCCCTATTGAAGCTGGGGGAGTTTTAGTATAGAGGTTTGTTCACAGGTAGCAAGCAGGCTCTCACAGAGCTCAGCTGTGGCAGGGGAAAAAGGAATATTATTTTAAGACTCTGCATACTAATTCTTTTGTACTTTGCTTTCCTAGGAAATCTGTTAATTAGATTTAGAAATCCAGAGCAGATTGTTTGTCGTTTTCTCGAGGCGCCTGGCATCATCTGAGCTTGTTCTGTCTTGTAGCTCACTTCATTGTCATTCATTTTTTTTCACCACGGTTTGGACTGAAATTCCTTTTGAGGAGTATTTCAGTTCCTCTGGAAACTCACTTATGATCTCAGCAGAGTCTGCAACACCAAGATTGATCAGCTTATGATCTGCAGGGGTCGGATGAAAGAGTGTGTTCATTTGAACTCCAGTAGACATCTGAACAGAGGCCAGAGACACTGTGTACTGCTTCTGTCTCCGTTGCTGATGTGTTGCAGGAAGCTAGACAAGGTACTTGGGAGCCTTTATGTGTATGGACATTTGATTGTGGCTATGGTTAATCCCCATGAAATCTTGCTTACAAAGAGGGTGCAAAAAGGAAGCAGAGGGCTGGGCTTGAATCCCTCAAATATAGATAAATGTAAGCAGGTAAGTATTGTGGTGGAATAGCTGATAGAACTGGAGAGATGCAGCTTGTAAACAGAGCTTGAGAAAATCATTATCTCCTGTAGACAAGAAGTCTATATTAAAGGAAACTGATAATTTCCTGTCCTAAACAGGACTTAGCAGGAATTCCAGCTTTTTGTGTATTATTAGGGATGGATATGCCTTAGGACTTGATATTGAGAAGGGTCATGCACAGAGGCCACGTGTGGAACACTGGAACAGCCGAAATCTTGGTGGTTGGAGCCACTGTAGGCTGAGGCATTTGGGCCCATTGCTGAGAGGATTAAGATTTTGGTTCAGGCAGCTGCCAGGACAGAGATCTTGTGGCTGCAGTTCCTTTCCTCTTGGTTGCAGGCTCGACTGGAATAGGGGCAATCAGAAGTCACTGACACTGCTGTCTGCTTTCATGTGGGTTTTTTAAGGTTTCTTTAATGTTTTCTTTTAATGTGGTATGCATCACGCTGCCCTGTGCCATCGCTGCAATACCCCCTGTATAATTTGTGGAAGAAAAATGGTGTAATCCTTCTGGGAACAAATGCTGAATTTAGCAATGGTTTCTGTGTAGCCTAGAAGAAAGGGAGATGGGAAGAATGGGCAAACAAGCTGCTGACAGGCAGGGCCATCAACAGAAGATTTTGTAGGAGGAATGCAAGACATAAATGGCTAAATATTTGTTCTCAGTGTACTTTGTGCCCTGAAGAACATGTGTTTTTCTGACTCCTTTTTCCAGAGCACTAATAACTAGACCATCTGTTTGCCTCTCTAAATCAGAGCGGAGCCCATGAAAACCCACCTTGAAAAACAATTAGAAATTATCCGCTGTTTGTTTTAGCATTTAATAAGTGTAATTAGCAAACCTAATGACATGTTTGAATATTGCATCCCATGTCTGTGAGCTCAGTGGGAGGCAGGAGATGGGACATATTGATAGAGCAATTGAGACCCTTTACTTCCATTTTTTATTTTCTTTTAAAACAATATGCTGGGTAGTTCTCTGAAGGCTGTGCCTGTAAAACTGGCGTTGAGATCGTGGCTGATGTGGGGTAAGATTAGCTGCTTTGGGTGGGTCAATGACAAGAGTTTCTGGTTCTTGGTTGCTGGCTGAGCCTAAGCACTGTGAAGCTCTGACAACAGATTCTGACTAAGAGTCAGAAAACGGAATTTCTGCTCCTGGTTCAAGTGAATTGCTGTGGGATCTGAGCTGAATTTCTTTCCCTCTCCGTACCTCCCTATTTCCCTCAGTGAAAAAAGAGGAAAGGCATAGACCCCCTGTATGACCAATGACAAAAGATTTTTTTTCTCTTTTAGTGGCTGTTGCTACCTCTCTGGAGGCACCATTAGAGGAGATGATGGTCCTAATATCGACGTGTTATCTAAAGTTTGATGGTGGTAATTTCCCATCTAGTCTGCCTAGAAAAGTTGAGATTTGTGGTTATAAAGAGCAAAGGGAAAGCTGCATGTTATTAGTATTTAAGAGTAAACTGCAGTTACTGAACTCTGTGAGTCTTATGGTGAATTAAACACATTGGAGTTTGCTGGGGAAGAAACCTAACGTTTCTTCATACAGGCCCTTCGTAGGATTGTAAATTATGCAGACATTCAAAAAAGTTAGGGATTGCTCATGAATAATTGAACAAGTGAAACAAGTGAAGGATTTTAATAAATATAATGCAGTTGTAAGAATGATTTCTCTGTGTTGCTCGGAGCGGAGAGCAGCACTTCTATCACAAATGAGAAACGTTTGTTTCGAAAGCTTTCTTGAGATCTGCCCCATGTCTCCTTGTTCTCCTGTGCCATAGAAGGAATCGGTCCAGGCATTTATTTATCCTTTCATCATCCAGAAACCTCCAAACCTCCAACTGGGTCATCATGTAACCGTCCTTCTCCAATGAGAATTAACCCATTTTCTCTAGTCTGTCCTGGTAACTTCTGACTCGGCACTAGAGCCTTATTTATCCTGCTCCCCTGAGGACAATTTAGACGAACTGTTGAGGGACAATTTTTATCCTGAAGCAAAGACAGGACAGGAATGTTCTGGACCTTGTTTCCTTTTCTGTAGCTGAAATCCTTGTGTTACTGTTAGTAAAAGGGTCAAGAATTTTCCGATTTAACTTTTTCAGCTTCTGAGAATTTAGATAATTTTTTTAAACTTTTTTTCATGAGCTCACTTTGGGACTGTAGATAGGAAAGGGGTCCCTGGCCAAAACTGTGATTTTTGGATTGCAAGCTGAGGTGAATGGGCAGCATCAGAATGATCGGGGCTGCTGGGCTCATGGCCTCTCCTGGGTGTTTCATATCTGGGGAGGGGATTATAACTGTGGGCTTGGATGTCTCCTTTTAGTGCTTTTCCACTCGGTAGAAATATTTAAATAATTGGGAATGGAGGAGGAGAAGGAGCCTTACTGAGTAGCGGGTAGCATGTTCTTCTGGGATGCAATTCAAGTTCAGGTCTCTGCTTCAGTGAATATCTGGAAGCTTTTGAAAGCCTTGGTTACATCTTGATATGACAGGAAATTTTTCAAAACCTTGAAAAGCTTCCTGTGTTGAAAAAATATTTCCCTCCAGCTTTAGTTACTATATTGGTTTGCCATTCTATAGGCTGGCTTTCTTTTCTGTTGGACACATCATGCATGATATAATAGTTTTGGCATTGTTACTGTGTGTGAAATAATCTCAAGAAAGGGAGAAAGTGCTTAAAATGAGGAATTTTTTTTATATATATATAATATGTATATAGGTCTGAAAATAAAAATGGGCTTACTTCCTTGTAAAGTGAATCCATGTTACATTACACCCCCAGTCTCATGCTATGTGGCAGAGGTGTGGATCAGCCAAGGTGAGACCAAATTCCCGTGGATATTCCTTTCCTTCAGTATTTGAAGCCAAAGGCAAACATCAGGCACAGAGATCTGGATGGAGATTAGGCAGGCCAGTTCTTGTACTCCATATGTACTCCTGGCTGCACAAGGGCTCAAAATGAAGTTGGCATCTCTTGTTTGCCTCTTCATTAGTACCCCTGGGGAAATCACAGAATAGTTAAGAGTTGAAAGGGACTTTAAAAGATCATCAAGTTCCAACCCCCCTGCCATGGGCAGGGACACATCTCACCAGACCAGGCTGCTTAAAGCCCCATCCAGCCTGGCCTTGAACGCTTCCAGGGATGGGGCATCCACAGCTTCTCTGGGCAACTTGCTCCAGTGTCTCATCAACCTCACAGGAAAGAATTTCTTCCTAGTATCTAATCTAAATCTCCCCTCTTCCAGTTTAAAGCTGTTACCCCTTGTCCTATCACTACACTCTCCAACAGAGAGTCCCTCCTCATCTCTCCTGTAGGCCCCTGTCAGATACTGGAAGTCTCCCTGGAGCCTTCTCATTTCCAGGCTGAACAACCCCAACTCTCTCAGCCTGTCCTCTAGAGGAGGTGCTCCAGCTCTCTGATCGTTTTCATGGCTCTCTGCTGGACCTGTTCTAATAGGTCTATGTCCTTTCCTGTGTTGAGAACTCCAAAGCTGGACACAGTACTCCAGGTGGGCTCAGACATGGCCTGGCTCCACTGGAGAGCTGTATGATGCAGCCTTTCAGGTATAAACTACGGGAATTTCACACTGCTGGTGAGTGTTAACACATGGTATCGCTGGCATCTCTAGCTGGTGAAGTTTATGTAAGAGGCTTTGACTTCTACAGGCTCTTTAGATACGAATTACCAATTAAAAAAGATATATATATTTAAAAATGTATATATAGTAATAACATTGCTACTTTTAGTTGCTTCTGTGTGACTCTGTGACATTTTGTGCCAGAAGGTGAGCTTGTTCCTATCATGGCATCAACTGTTTCCAAATAAAATGGACACGGGGTGTGTTGTCAGGTGGGAGATGGATCTAGAAATGAATTCTCTGATCTGGAAGTGGGGTCAGCTGGCATACCTGAGCCTTGGTGGTATGTGCATTTGTCTCATCAGTTTGGTTTCTGGTTTGCCCATCTGCAGGAACTCCTGCCATATGAGACACCTTGATTCTTGACCTAAATTCTGGCCAGAGCAATACTTCGTTCTGTAATGACTGAGGATACTGGTTTCCCAAGCACATGTACGCTCCTTATGCTGATCCTATGCTTAGAGCTGAGCCCTTTAGGTCTCTTCGTACTGAAATAGGATGTTTACGAGCCCTACAGAAATCATGACCCCAGTGATAGTGGGTGACTTGTGTTCTGCACGAGAGAATGCAGCATGGATCGGTGCTGGAGATGTGCGTGTCGTTGTGTGGCTTTTTCTCCTTGTCAGCCAGGTAAATTAGTTTGGAGAAGCATGTGATTTTTCCTTTCTCAGAAGTGATATTTCTGTTAAAGATTATACTTCCCATTGAAAAGCACAAACTCATCTGCATTCTCACAGATCATTTGCTCTGTGCTAGCTTTTGCAACACTAGTTTTGCTATGACTTTTTTTCCTAGATAACAATGCAAACATATCTAACAAAATGCAATTCCTGAAAAAATCCTGTGATAATATGTGGGGAAAGAACTAAAGATTGAATGAGGTGCTAGATTTCAGTTTCAAGTTTATTCAACTTTATTCACAGCAGAGAATAGAATATGGTCCTATAGAATAAATTGTATTCAGCCTGATATTTGTGATTGTTTAATTCAGGGTAGAGTCACTCCTTTATGGCGAAGCCTTTTGACAATTGCTGTGACAGATGAAGTGCCAGACACTGGCAGTTTAAAATGAGTGGATTTTAAGATGGGAAAGCTACAGGGGGAAAAAAACCCACAACAAAATCAAAAAACTAAGCAAACCAAAAATCATTCCATTTGCCAACAACTCTCTAAATAGAAAGCATAGGAGGCATGAACTTGCAATCAAAATTTCAATTTCTAATGAATTGCCAGATAGATTAGAATGTTTTACTGCATAAAGATTACTGGGATACATCGCTTCTAACTGGCAGGATGTTGTAAACTGTCTGGCAATGAATGATGCAACACAATGAGTAACAGTGAAAAATACTTTCACTTTCTTGGTGTTGACCAGTTTAAAACTGTTCCCACAGAAGGATTTGATTAGCATTGCCTGCTTATATTGGCAGTTAGATTTGATGAGATTAGGTGAGAATAAAAAGAAATACTAGTACCAATTCCCCTTGTGTTGTGGAGGGGTTTATTCATTTATCTATTATTCCCACCTTGGAGGGAAATAAAAAAATTCCCCCTCCAGCAAATGCAAGCATCTCTTCCTCAATGAGGCAAGTCTGAAAGCTATGAAGAGTGCATGGGTTCTTGAATGTGCTGTAGTTTATGTTTATCAATTCAGTGCACATAAGGTTTTTTTTTTTGATGTGTGCTTCCTGCCTGATTTTCTAACAAGCCTTTATTTTCCACAGGTGGCCGTGATAAACGAGGTGGTCCTGTCTTGACCTTCCCAGCCCGCAGCAATCACGACAGAATAAGGCAGGAAGACCTTCGGAAACTTGTGACTTATTTGGCTAGCGTGCCAAGGTAAAGCTAGAAAGAAAACACTTCAAAGCTTGGGGTGGATGGATGGGTGGGGAACTTGTTCTTGGCAGTTACTGATTTCCAAGTATTAACATTTAGTACCTTGAGACGGAGAAACAAAAGTGTTCCCTTCCTCCTCCTGTGTACGCTCTGAGGGTTTTTATTGCACATGCGGCAACGTGGGAGCTCTGGAGTGGAGGCACTGTGAGCAAACCCAGGCTTCAGGCTTGTGGCACCAACGAGGAGAAGCTCTCATTCCCTATGTTTCTGTGTGGTTCTTCCAGAGGAGCGGAAAGGGAGGAGAGTACTTAAAGGTCTGCAGTTAAATATAGCAAGCTGGAGAGAGCCTGCTGTCTGCTGTTGCTTTTTAATACCTTGTGGGAGGCTCAGGAGAGCTGGTGCAGGGGGCTCTAGTTGCTGGGGAGGAGAGCCTGCCCTGTGCAAGGACCAGATCTTCCTGCTCCAGTGCTTCCCAGAGCTTTTTCCAAACTGAGGAAGGAATGTGGGTGGACTAAGGAGGAAGGTCTCAAAGAAATGCCTTTCAAATAGTTCTGCGTGTAAGCCAATGCCTTTCCCCATGTCCCTCCTCCAGCATGCAGGTCCCTATCCCTTTCCCGGGGATGCTGGAGGAAAGGTCAGTTGCCAGTGTATATTTATCTTTGTAAGCTTGGGAGATAGTTTGTAGGGCTCAGTGCCCAGGTAGGTATTTCCGAGCCAATGTTTAATGCCTCCAAGAGTACAAGGCTACATACGCCCTCATCCAGCTTCCTTTCCCTATTTTCAAGCTTGCCAAATATCCTTACCCAGTAACTACTGCACCGGTTATCGAGGTGAAGGTTAGGTTATCCCAGGGCAAGTGAGGGACTGAGAAGGGAAGTTCAGGGTTGCAATAACACACCTTCTACCACCCAAGAGCTCCTTTTTTACCTGTTAAACAGTACTCATATTTTTGCAAAGGGTGTGAAGTTAACACCTGGAGGGCAGAGGGGTTGGCTGCACCAGGTAATCTAGAGGTAAGGTCTTGGAAACACACTCAGTTCCTTAAACATCTGGTGTGCAGAGAACAAAGGTCCCATGTTTGGCATGGAAGAGAGTTGAGAGCTGTTAGGAGGCTCATCACTCAGCTGCAGAGAGGGGCAAATGCAGCCTCGTGTGCCAGATCTGCCAGTGCTCGTTTCCTGGACATCACAGATCCTCTGGCGATGCGGTTCTTTTGCCGTGTTGAACTTTTGCTCACCAACAATTCACTAACAATCTGAACAGGTTTGTTTTTCTCCCCACTCCCTCACCTTTTTTCTTCTAGCCAGTTCTATTTTCAACCATATTGTGAGAGAGATTACAGATGTGCTCTGGGGCTGGGAGTGCGTGTCCCAGAGATTGGCAGTCCCCTTCCAGCTGCTGCAGTAATGAAACTGCGCCCTTATATCTTACCATTCTTTTGCACGGTGGCGAGTACTGAAGGTATGACATTGCTTAGGGTTGCAAGGAACTGCACAGCAAAAAATTACCTTCTAATGTGTCAACCTTTTCTATTAATTGCTCTCTCCTCATGGAGGTGACAGAAATAGCAAGATACATCCCTTCTGTTCCCCACTCTCACGCAGCCAAATCGATTAGCTCAATTTGAGATGCTACTTTTGCTTACCTCACCCTGAATCAGCCTAGCAATGATTCTTCTCTCGTGATGCAGAAGCTGGGGGACAGAGGTACACGCTGAAGGAGCAAATACAAGCTTTTCTCTCTAAAAACACTAACAAAGCTTTCCCCCTTCTGGTTCCCACTGCAAATCCTTGTTTGGCCCTGATGTTTGAAGCCTTTGAAGGACATCTCTCTAGCTATGCCAGAGAACATTCCTTCTTCCATGGTACAGCTTCCCATAATGAAAATATGCCCAGCAATGAGGGACAGGCTACTCATGAGTCACTTTCACCAGTTTCCCAGGGATCCTTGCAGATTGGTTCTGTAGAGACATTTAGCTGGAGTACTGTCTCTGCTTGGGATCTTACACATTGAGAGGTATGGAGCAGGAAGTGATCAGAGGTCTTAGAAAAAGTGGCCTGTCAAGGAAGAATTAAGAAGGCAGGGGTTGCTCAGCCTGGAGAGCAGAAGAGAGTGAGAAGGGTCTTTGAAAGCATGTTGTGATGCTGCAAAAGGAAAGGGTTTGTAGAGCTAGGAGAAGAAATGAAAGTGTTACACCAAAGCAAGGGAAGCTTAGGCTGGATGTGAAAAAAAAAAAGTTTCTAATGGATTTGCATGAATACCAAAATAAGACATCTAATTTCTTCTTGAATCCCTCTATAACTTTATAGGAAAACCTCTGGCATGGATATCAATGTTAGGGTATTGATGAATCAAAAGGTGACTTCTTTAAGTTCCTCATAGTCCTGGGTTTTGGTGCTGCAGCTGTGAACTCACTACTGTAGGAGGGAAACGTGACCACAGACTTTGTGGGTTTGGCATGTGGGATTGTGTGGCGTGTGAGAAAACACTGAAAACTCATTTTCCCTAAACTTTTTGGTCACTTTAGCAAGGCCAACCGTCAGAGCTTTCAAACTTACTTACTCTTTGGAAACAAATGCATGGAAGGAACAGTTTGAATTCATATCACTGGCTCCCAGTTCATACTTATTCCGGGTGCTGTAATGAATAACTACATCAGCCATCCACCAAAATAAACAGTTTCATTAGCAGAGACTGAACAGGATGTCAGAATAAACTCCTCTGATGTTCGGAGTGCTGAAAGGGGGGCAGTTTTCTGTGCTAGTTGAAAAACTAGAAATTCTTTAGGCAAAAAAAGGGAGGCTGTAATTTATCATATTGACACCACTATAATAATTCTTTCTTTATTCCCAGTGCACTGGTTTGTGAGTGAGACAGATTGCTATCCACATTGATACTATCTGTCACTTAACTCTTGCTTTATATCTTAGTGGCGGGGGCAGAGGTGGCGCACTGTGGGGAGCTTTGGGCAGGTATGAGGTTGGTGATGAAATACGATGATAGATTAGGGGAAGTGAAACCAGGGTCTTGTGAGCAGTTTTCAAAGTTTCTGGTTCAGCTTTCCACAATTCCTTCTTCCAAACCGGAATAATAATGCAGGTTTTCTGAAGGCAGCAATGTGTGTTTGAGTTAGAGCAGAATAAGTGAGGGCTTTCATGCAGCTGTGCGTGACGGTCAGGCAGGTTCCTGCAGTCTGTGGGGTGTCCCGTGTGCCTGAGCGTTACTGCCTGGGGCTCAGGACTTCGGGTCTAGGGATGTGATTTACTGGTATCTCAAAATGTAACTTTGTGGTCCATATGACTGGGGGTGACTTAGGGGTCCTGGAAGATTCAAAAGCCTGATCCTGCAGTCTTGGGTACTAGGAGGAGGAGGTTGCAAAGTGGGTATCCAACACTGGGGACAAATGTGGTCCCAGTTCTGTGCTGTACACTGTGTTTTTTCAGGCGCATGACTAGGTGCATTTCTCCAAAAAGTTCCCCTATAATTAGTTACTAAGAAACGACGATGCTGTTCATTAGAAGTAAAGATAATTGCCAGGCTGCCAGGTTTCTACCACTCTGCCATTTTCTGCTTGTTTTGCGTTTGCACTAATGCTTTCTGGATAGGCAAAGCTGTATTTCTTGTGATTCAGGCTAGCTCCTATTTACATGCAAATTTAAATGGGATTTGATGCTTAGAAATTTGGAGGGCGTGACTGAATCTAGGATAACATGGTGTTTATGATCAGGGGAGCTGAGTGGGAATTTTCTGGCCTCACTGAGGATTTTATATTTTAATACCAGTGCAGTGCCATCTATTCCGCTAGACTGAGTTTTGATTTATACGTGTGTAAATGAAACTAGCACCAGGCCAATCTCCTCTGTGAGCTCTTTGGAATTAAGAATTAAGTTATGCGTAGGCTATAGGAGGATAAAAAGGAGACAGAATATTATTAGCCTGAGTTATCTCCTCGCATGGTGAAGCAATACGATGAAGGAAATGTTCTCCGTCGGCTATAGTGAATCTTCCTGCTGAACACATCAATCTGTTTTGGAGCCAAGATAAGCAGGCCGCTGTGCTCGCTGCAGAGGGGGGAACCCGAGATGCCTTGGAGGCCTGTATTTTTAAAGACATCTACTTTTTATTTGTCCTCTGGTTAAAAACCTGCTCAAAGATTTCCTTAATTCTGGGGGACATCCAGGGCTCATAACAGCAGCAAAATGTTGCCAAGGGACAGCCTGCGTGTTTGAAGAGCTCCTCGGGGCTGCACAAGTTCGATGAAAGGTGCTAGGATCAGTAAAACAACTGAAGTGCCTCTAATAATTATGCAGTGATTGGGGCTTTATAAAATTAGAAGAGCAATACAGGAGATGGCAAAATGTAGCAATACTCACCCCCTCTTGGATTTATTTTAAGCTCTTCTCTGATGACCTGTGGTACTGTGTATATTAGCTCCTCTGGCCGGGAGTAGTGTGAAACTCATTTTGTTGATTGATAGGAATTAAACCCTTGAGCTCTGCTTTCTGTTATGTGATCCTAGCACAAAAGAAGCTTTTGAGGATGATTTTTTTTTTTCCTGGAGGCTATTGCAGATCTACAAAAATAACCATGTATTTTAAAAATTAGACGAGGGACTTCATACTAATTTTAGTAACTAAATATCTGTTGCCATCTATAAGATAATTATTCCACCATACACTTGTATCAAAATACCACAGTAAAAAATGAAGTGAGGCTAATGAGGCTAATGGAGGTTTTGTATTTTCTTCAGATATAATTTGACTTCTTTTATAACGAAAAAAAAAAAAAAAGGCAAGTGTATTTAGGTGGAAAGGAGCTCATTAGTATGTAACTGCCATGAATGATAGTGAATTTAAGAGCCTTTTCCCACTTGATAGCCAGTTCAAATCCACCCTCCACTGTGCATGGGATTGGTACATGATATCATGGTCACCATCAGTCAGGGATTGGGGGACTTCTGTGGCAATAGTTATTGGTCTCACCTTGTCCTCTTAAAAGGCTTCTGACCACATCCCTCTGTTTTGCTTCCTGTGCCCCTTTACTGACCATCTCAGGACAAAGTTACACATTCAGCTCTTGGTGAAAATAAGCTGCAATAATGACCTCTTGAGACATTTTATTCCTAGATAAGTGGACAGTAGCTATAATTGATGTTGAAGTTAATGTGTCTACAGCTGCCAGCACAGCAAGCTCCCCTGTCTACCAGCAGCTGCTAGAAAATGTGGGCTTCCTAGAAGTGCAGAGAGAACAACAAGAGCCATCAGAGCCTGTGGAGAAAAAAATGAAGGTGTTGGGAATGCTTATGTTAAGGAGTGGGAAAGTAAAATTATGTGATTACAGTCCAGTATGCAAGACCGAGCTAAAGAAAACAAATTCATGTAGATGGCAAACAGGACAAAAAGAAATGGATTAAAATCATAGATTGAAGAAATTAAGCAGATTTCTGTAGCATCTTCATCTTGGAGACCCTATTAGAAGGTGTATCAGGAATGTCCCAGGTTTTGTCACTCCTGTCTCAGAGCAGAGAGATGAAAACATCAGTCTCTCCAGCTCTTGTGACACTCAGATTGATTCCAGCCTGGTGAGGTGCTGTCTGCTGCTCTGCCTTCCAGCTGGATAACAGTGCAAGTGTTTTCAGACTGGTTTTGTGATGAACAACACAAATAGCATGGTACAGAGCTTTGTGGTTAATGTACTATGAATTGCACAGCTCACGTAGCCTTTTTCTTCTGAAGACTACTAAAAGGCAGGGTAAGCTGGGCCCTGCATATCACTTCTGTCAGTGATAATCAGTAGCTTCTACTTGCTCTAAGAGAAATCTCTCTCATCTCTCTACTGTGAAATAGAGGCAAATGAGAGTACCATAATGTTAATATTGAGACAAACTCATGGATATCCAATTGTCTTGCTTCAGAACATGAGTTTGGGGACTCAAAGACTGATATTATCTCAAGATTGAATTCTTTTAATGGAAATAAATTCCTAAAGGACATAAAAGCAACTTTGCAAATCCCTTTGTAAGTTTTCTATCTTATACCCCAAAATATTTTCAACATTTTGGAAGACCTGAAGATCTGTTACTGTTTTTTCACACTAACTTCTTCAATATTTCTATATTCTTTAATAGCTTCTTTTTATTGTATAATAATTGTTTTTCAATAAATAGTTGAAATTACTGATTGCCACATGCAGGGAAACTAGGATTTCAACTTAATGTGGCATTTTTTAAGCATTCAACACTCAACATCTGCTTAATTTTAGATTTTGAATCTGCAGTTGAAAACAGTTAATATAAAGGAATCCTTCATTTACTGTGTCTGAAATATTTCCAAGGCAATTGCTCTCTTTTACAGGGTAGGGGAGGGGGTCCAGTTTTCTCTTACTGCCAACCATGCAGACTCATGCTGAGATTTCAAAGTCATATTGGGTTCTTTCTGGTTCATCTAATGTCTCCAACATAAAGATTCTCCAGTGAGTTACTTAGTTGAAGATTTAGGATTGCAGAGGTAGCCCTACAGGCTGAGCTTAATGTACAAAGAACATACACAGGTCTGGAAGAGAAGTTCCTTTTCCTGGCGCTGTGCTGCTTTTCCAGCCCAGTGAGAGCTCAGTCATAACTTCTTCAGTAGAGTCAGCAGATAAAGCTCAATGGTGGGGGTTAAACCTGGTGGAATAAAAGGTCACTATTTTGTGCTTTTCCCAAATAGCAAAGCAAATGTCTCTACCTGGTTTGGATCCACTGCCTTTTGGTTTTACTGGTCTGGCCTTTTTTGCTCCAGTCCTACCCTCCCATTTTGCAGGCTGTTTCTCCTCACCGCAGGCAGAGCATCCAGGATGCGAGTTCAGAGCAGTCAGAAGGATGGCAGTGAGTGGAGTCCTCCTCTGCAGCCCCATCTTCCCAGGTCCACTGCCCAGAAAACAGGTTGCTGTTGCCAAGCTGTATTTTTACAGCGTTACCACACCTGTCTTCTCTCTTTCTCACTGAGAGAGGAGGGACTGGAGGGCTCCTAAAACCCCTTGAGCTGATGCCTGTTGGGTATCTGTGGCAGTGCTTCCCACCAAAGGCATTGCCAAGGGGGTCTGATCTGGAAACAGCAACGTCTTGTAAGAACAATGACCCCATACAGGAACATCAGCTGAGCCTCCTCAAGGCATCATGAGGGATTGATAGCACGAGAGTCTGAGCTTTGCCAAGGCACTGAGAAAACCCCATCTGTCTTCTTGGGGGAGCCTCAGAGGCTGCTCGGCTCCTGGTATGGTCTGGAGGCTGCTGATCTGTGGCTGTCCCGTGCAAGATGGGTGCCTCTCCCGTGCAGCCACTCCCCGTGTCCCTGTATTTGTTAGTGATGTTGTAGGCAGTGTCTAACTATTTCCAACAGGGCCTTTGGGGATGGGAAGGATTCTGCTTGGAATTCTCTAAGTTTGGAGCAAACAGGAAAACAAAGCCCCTGACCATGCACACCCCCACTGTTGTGATGCCAGCACCACCATGACTGAGTGACACCAGGCAGCACCAGCAGGTCTGGGATCTGAACCCATCACCTGAGCTGTCTCACGTAGAGCTGCACTCTGCTTTTTGAGCTGTGTCCAAGCCCTCGATCTGGGGATTAGATCAGCATTGTTCCTCCTTGCTAAATGGCTTTTGCATGTTGATTGTACCGGCATTTGCTGCCTGGAAGAAGAAGTTGAGGTGATGGAGAAAAGGGAAGAACTTGTGAGCGGGATATATCCTGCACCCATTCACTGGTGGGGGAGCCAGTGGACACCACAGCCTGCTATACATTTTATGCAGAAGATCATTTTCTCTGTCATGTTCCTCAGTGGCTCTTTGACAAGTGGTTTGTGAGTCTCTGCAGCACACTTTGCTCTCTCTCTGGCCGTTTCCATGCTAGTGCTGATTTAAAGCTGTTGCATGCTCCTTGTGGGCCTTTTAACCCTCCAATTTGTGGCTCCAAGGTACTCCGTGCGGTCCGGGCAGGAGCGACCTGGAGACTTCCGTGAAGAAGGCAGGTTTGTGCTAATGTGAGCAGTAATTCAGAAGAGCTAAAATTAGGAAACAGAGACCTTTTGTGGGAGCGATGTGCTGGCAGCAGAGCTGGCACCAGCCGCGTGCGGTTCCCTCCTGAAGCTGTCAGCAGCCGGCAGCAGAATCCGCAGCGGCTCAGCCAATCCCAACTTTTCTTTTCAGTGATCTCTTTCCTACGGTGTTTGCAGAGGCTGTCAAATGGGTTTTTTGTCTCATTCCAGCATGGGTGCTTGTGTTCCTCATCAGTAATTCCAGTACGTGCTACATCCCTTTCACTCTTAGAAATTGTTATAATTTGGAAGCGTCTTATGCCACCCTCTTCATGGATGTCATTAGAAGCAGGAAAACTCCTGCTGTGCTTTGCGGTCTGCTTTGTAATGGGAATATTGTCAAAGGTATCTTAGTATCAGTGGAAAGCGCTTCTAAACTTCCATGGAGAATGGATGAGACTTTTGCTGTGTGCCAATATGGAGCAAATGATGGGAAACGCAGAAGTTGAGTTGTCCCAGTCTAGACTGCCTGGTCCTAATGCTCATTGGATAGATGGAGGTGTCATGGATGCTGCTCCGAAGTCCAGATCCCCCAGTGCACAGCTGGAGTAGGACTGAAGTTGTGTTTTCAAGAATATATTTTTAGCCTTGTCTCAAATGATAAAAAGCTTACGCAATTGTGCTGTCTGTCAGCCACTGTTTAGACCAAATCTGTCAGAGAAGACTCAAGAATATTAAATTCCTACAAATTTAATGAGAATAGACAGCTACATCAAGAAAGAGACCTAATTAGTGTCCACAGAGAGGGAAAGGCAGTCTGAACTTGCCCCTTTTTAGAGACTGGAGGTAGAGGGGACATCTCCAGAGCATAGAAGAGGCAGATTTGTTATTAAACGTTAGAGAATCAATGTGCAAACCACTACCACGGCTTTGGCAGTTCCCATGCTCATGAAAGTGCAGGCTAGCTTATGGTATTATAAAATTGCATCATACTAAAATAGAACAATGTCCAGTTCATGGTAACATGGTATTGACCAGGCTGATGCTCTTATAGCATGGAAATTACAGGTTGGGACTGACAAAATTTGCCTCAGAGGTTGGGATGCTCAATTCCCTGCTGTTTGCAAAGGGAATTGGTGTCCAAATTTGGCAGGGAGTTGTAAATCTCATCAATGATTTCTTCTCATTTTCCACAAGGTGCTCCCAACCAAGTCAGCCTGTGGTATGTTATGTTTTCCTTCTGGAACCTGGCAGTGCTGCAGAGCTCCCTGTGGATCCTGTAATGCTGTGTGCACCAGAACCTAACGATGTGCTGTGAGGCTGTTGGGCTGCTTAGATTAAGGAGAGAAAAAAACAAACCAAAAAACCAAGAAAACCAAACCCAAACAAAAAGAGAGAAATGCCTTAACGCAAAATAAAATAATAAGAAAACTAATTTTTGGAATCACTCCTCCCCTGCCACTCCCCAAGAATGTAACTCAGACATGCTTCTGGCTTGGCAGGTATTGTCTGGTCTGCCATGTCTGCCACAGCATACTTTTCTGCCATTAATAAGAGAGCATCGGTTTCCCTGCCTGTGTGCACACAGCTTTATTTCATATCTAAGTTTAAAGAGCAACCTTAGCCTCTGGGGGAAATTTTCAGCGATGTAGTCCTTTAGAAAGTTCCTTTGTGGTGCCTCACCAAAAAGCCAAAGCAGCCTTCCCATGTCCTGCACCTGCGTTCAGGGAAGTACCCTCCCACATGCCCCAGCTACAGTGCAAATGAGAAAGTCAGAACCTGCTGTAGGCTCAGTGCAGTGTTTACAAGGGACATCTCTTCTGAATTAGATGTGGTGTTGAGGGATATGTTGTAGGGGAGAACTTTGTAGAGCTGATGGTTGGACTCGATGATCCCAAGGGTCTCTTCCACCTAAACGATTCTATGATTCTATGAATGACCCTTCAGGTTAAAGTCATTGAATAGAGATTGTAGTGGAGCATTGGCTTTGTACAATAATTTTATCTCTTTCTTAGAATTGTAACAGCAGCAGCAGTTCATCTCCAGCCAAATTCAGGCACCTTTCATAAGCCTTTCCTGTGCACTACTCAAGTGTGTATGTGATGTTCATATGATGTAGCTCTCCTCTGTCACCCTGTTTCCCATGGGAATGCAAAAAGAATTAACAATCTCTAATATCTATGCAGTGATAGTAGCACTTAGGCTTTTACTAGAAGGATGAGTTAAGTTTGCTTGTTAATTTATTTATTTGAGCATCTGGCAAGCCAGATGCTTCTACTATTGATGTTGTCATTGAGGATCAAAAAAAATGTTATTTCTTGAAATTTAGTTTGAAAGAATTACTCATTAAAACCCTGCATGTGGCAAAATTCAACCCTTCTTGCTCCCTCAATCCTAAACCAGGGTCCAGCATCCAAACAGTTATTGAACGTATTCATTTAAGGAATGCGAATAGTAAGGATACCAATGCAGCATGAACATGAATATGGGTGGGATCCTTAGCAGGAACTTGTTGGCATGTTAAAATACACATTGTACCCACACATGGGGCTGTGATACTTTAGAACTCCGGGGAGTGATTTCAAATTTTCTCTGCAGGTTAACATTCTGCAAAGCACAGTTAATGGCTTTGGTGATCCTCAGGGAGGATCAGCAAAATGCTTTGTCTCAGGTCAAGAATGAATGCTGTGCTCTCAAGTGCTGTTACATGTTATTACACAGCTCCATGGCAAGCATCGCATCCCACGAGGAATGAAGTTTTTTCCCTTAGAAAATCCCAAATGGAGTACCTGTACATGTTTCATCTACTGCACACTTAGACTTTCTATGTCACATGAAAAAAGCATGCCATCAATAATATTGAATGGAGGCTTTTGTATGCCATATTTTCCAATATTCTGTAAATTATATTAGTATAACCTATACCTCTAAAATAGTTTCCTACCATTCCTCTTTGATTTGCGCCTTAATTTAACGCTAATGAAAGATTAGCTGCAAGAAAGTTAGGTTTAATGGTAACTAGGGACTATGTTTATTAGCAGCCCTGCTTGTGGCTTTTGTGATCTTTGTAGATGATAATCAGAGTGGAGCCTCAGGTTTCATTTTGGCCACCCATTTAGGCCACGTTTGCCCTAAAGCAGTTGCCATCTTGGAACATCAGGGAAGACACACAGTCAAAGCTTCCTGAATTCTAGTTCTGGACTCAACGTTGAGTTCTCTTTTCCCTTTGTTTAACTGTGTCATCTGAATTTACTAGTCCATACAGGAGACACCTCACAAAGGTTTGTGAAACCGAATTAGCTGATATTTTTATATCTTGAGGAGAGAAAACCCTAGGTGGTTTAGGATAGTTATGTTTCATGAGGTAGAAATACAGGTCCCTTTAATAGTATGCACTGATTAGACCTCTTATTTCTGGGAAGGAGGGTCTTTACAGTTGCATCTCTTGGGAGCGCTGCATAAGAAATTGGCTATGTACTGTGTCACCTCCTAACCTCAGAAAAGCTTTTGATAAAAGTGTCTCATTACACATGTACCATTTTGCCCTGCAATGAGTTTAGGGAGTAGAAGAAGAACTTACAGAAGAACTGTAATTTCAAAGCACAATCCAAATAAAAAACAGGGACCTGATAAACTAGGAGGTGATCTCATGCATAGGCAAAATGGCTGGAAATGTTGGCCTCTTAATAAACTGTTAGTCTAAGAATGAATCAAATAGGCAATATGGTCTTTTTCGCTAAGACCTCTTTTACCTCGTCCTCAAGACAGGACTGAACTCTTACTACACTGATTAATCACATCCATTTTTGTGGTTATGTCCTCTTATTTCTTCATTTTTCTGTTTCTACAACATTCATAATTTAGTTCAGAAACTGTATCTGGAGAAGCAAACGTCTCTGGGTTCACAGATTAATTTAGATTTTACTTCCCACTGGAGATTTGTGGGTAGGACCGGCGATTACATTCCAAATTCTAATTAAAAAGCAGGTACATAGGAAAGTAGTGGACAATCTTACCCATAGGAAGAATGTCTGGAAGCTCTGCTTTGTTAATGAACTGTTAGACTAGGAATCAAATGCACCAGCAACATGTGTGGGTTTTTAGGGTTTCTTTCTTCTCCATTCACAAGGCAGAACTCAGCTGCTGTATCATTCCAAACTTACCAGGCTTACTGAAAATCTCAGTTTCTCCTTAATTTCCAGAACAGCCACCCCAATGATTTTGCAGTGTCAGATGGTATATGGTAGGTGACAGGAAAATAGGATCAGCTAAAAAGGTTTCCTGCGATTTTCATTTGGGAATGAATTCTGTAGGACACTTCATCTCTCTAGTTTTACGAACTGTTAAATTGCATCTGTGGTATATTACCATCAGCAACACTTTTCTGATGAATTGTTGGGCACTACTAATTACATGAATAAGGCATACTTTTTTGTTAGGTAAAATCAAGTCAGTACCTTCGAGAAAGAGGCCACTTGAGGATCCACCTGCTCTAAGATTGACAGTAGGATTAGAAATATTTGCCTTAGTGGATAAGGTGCTAATTGTTCTCATGTTCAAACATATATTGTGCATTTTGTACAGTGGCACGTGGAAAATTAAAGCAGACATGTCTGAATAAGGTACAGAAAGGAACAATATAAATCAAATAAATATATCGGCTACAATACCAGTGCAAAGTTGTTTTAATCTCCATTTCTGGAATTTTAAAATTGGTGGCAAGGCAGTATTTGCAGAAGCTGAAGTCCATCTTGCCAATGTTGTGCTCAGTTTGCCCACTTAGATGTATTGAGTTATAATTGTTTTTACAAATGAAAACTCATTTTTGCCTTTTTCATGGGAGGACACAAATACACAAAAGAACTTTAACTGTGTTCATGCTGCCTTGAAAAGATGCCAAAAGTCAGACGTGTAATTAGGGATTCTGTTAAAAGTCTAATTCCTGCACCTGTGAACATTTTTTGGCACATAGCCTTTTAAGTCCTTGCTTTTCTTCTCGTGTTTCTCATTTTCTTGGCCAAGAATTAAATTCCTTTTCAAAGGAAATCGTCAAAGATCTTCTGGGGTGTATTTTGTTCTTTGTCTAAGTCCAATACAAAAGCACAGTTCCCTCTGCTTTTGTTGTTGAAAGAAAAACTCTAAAGCATAATATTAGACCCTGTTTTATTTAACACTTAATTGCTCATGGCAAAGCTCTTTATGATCCTTCAGAGTGAAGGATGACGCAACAGGTTATGACAGTATTATTGTGATGTGGGTTTGTTCTTCCAGCACTGAAAGTAATCTACAGGATGGCCCTTTACATTTTGCATCACGTAAATTCAAATACAGGTCAAGTTCTAATAAAGGTAATGATAAACTATTTCAGTTAGATGGGGCAGAGAGAAGTGCAAAGAAGTCATTAGGATAGGATTTATTTTTTTTTTTGGTGGATTTTAAAGTAGTTGTAAACAAATTAATATATCAGGTAATTTTATGAGTGTGTCTGAATTGATTTATCAAACCGTTAGTTCTTCCTACCTTTGATAGGTGCCTCATGTGAATATCACAGGATTCATCTCAGGCTACAGATGACTTCAAAAGAATATGAACCTACTAGAAATATATGTATCTGCTCTGCAAACAGAATCAAGTGAGAAATGTGTCTCAAAATAACTGACTATAGAGGATCTGTCTAGACAGCCATTCACCGAGCCTAGGACTTTTCTCTTACATCTTACGATGCATTGAAGATTTTTATTCATTATGTAAATTGCTGGGGCATAAGAAGGAAATCAGCAAAGTGGAAATATGCATTCACCACATCTGCTCTTAGCCACAAATGAAAGGAGGATATCAATACTTTTTTAGGCTAACACATTAATTTACTAAATAAACTTGGAAATTGATGCAAAAGGTCAACCAATGCAGTAAAAAGCCTGCTTGGCCTGCAGGCTTCTGCTTCCCATGTCCTGTATTAATTCTTGTTTAAGTACTGTGATCTTCCTCCAGCAAAGCAGTCAGGCGTGTGTGTAAGTCCATCCATACCCAGCAAGTGTAAACGTGTGCTTCATGCACCATCCTAATGGTTTAATCAAGCTGCCTATATTGCAAGGCACAGCCACACAAAGAGGAACCAGGTGGAAGATATTTTTATCAAGCAATCCATAGGATTAAAGAAGCATGGTCACTGAACATTGCTGTCCTTTAAAAACCCACTATAAGGGTATGACTGCATAGATTCATAGAGTCATAGAATGTTCCAGGCCAGAAGGGACCTCTAGGGTCTTCTAGTCCAACCTCCCCACAGTCAGCAGGGACACCCCCAACTAGACCAGGTTGCTCAGGACCTCATCGACCCTCACCTTGAATATCTCCAGGGAAGGGGCCTCAACCACCTCCCTGGGCAACCTGTTTCAGTGGTCCACCACCCTCAGAGTAAAGAACCTATTCCTAATATCCAATCTAAATCTGCTCTTCTCCAGCTTGAAGCCATTGCCCCTCATCCTGTCAATGCAGGCCTTTGTAAACAGACCCTCCCCAGCCTTCCCGCAGGCCGTCTTCAGGATCTGGAAGGCTGCATCCCCACAACGTGATAACTCAGGCAGCAACTTCTGTCATAAGTTCAGACTTGGTTTTACCTCTTTATTTTCTGATAACAACAATCTGTGTAAGCTTGCTTGATGATCATCAGCACACATTGTCGATGATATTAGGAGAGCTTATCTCAAAGAGAGTTGAAACAGTTATTCAAGTTTAGAATCAGTAATTAGAGAAAATACAGCAATACTCAGTTCTTTTTGGAGTCATTAGTTTCATGTGTGATTTTAACATTGTGCTATGAGTTGGTATCATATCATTCTCCTAAGAGACCAGCAGAGTATTATTATTTTCAAGGGATAGGAAAAAGTCTGAGTCTATATCTGAGCTGTTTTGTGTGTTGTTTGTAAAGCAGGTCATAGCAACAGCGATTTTTACCTGTTTTCCTTAGCTGTATATCATAAAGCACTTAAAATCTGTGTTAAGCGAGTACTCCTGTGAGTTCTATATCAAATGCAAAGTAATCACCATTTTGCAATCTTTTCCACTATACATTTCTGGTACTAGTTGTCTGGTTATGCTGTAATCAATGCTTTTACTCCACATACTAAAAAGGGAGCAAAAGCCTTGATTATAATTGAAGGCTTATATATTTGGCCAGGTACTTGCCCAGTCCTAATCAACAGCCTGAATTGTACAGCACAGTCACCAAAATGAATAATTCAGAGCGCTGACAAACATTTTATCTGCAGGTTTGCCAGCAGAATTAAAAGCAATGAAATAGTTAACAATCCTGGTGTTAAGGTAATCAGAACTTGCTTTTCAGTTAACACCCCAGTAAGATGGAGGGTGCAAGTTCACCGTTCTCCTAGGCTCATTGTTTCTTTCCACTGGCTGCAGACTCAGCAAGACAAATGTGCATTAGTTTATATTGTCAAGGCTATCTTTGCAAGCAGATGGGCTGGAAATCTAATTAAAAAAACCCAAAAGCTTTGATTCTGGCAAAAAATAGCAAAATCTGTGGGACGACCCTAAATCCTCTGAATTAAATGGATGTTCTATGTCAATGCAGTTCTATTGTCCCACTTTATAAATAAAATATGAAGGGCTCTACTTTCACATAGACCCATAAATGTGCTCATTTATGAGTTTAATAAAGCATGTGTATTCAGTACAATTAGATAAGCATATGTATGGAGCAATAAATGCTCCCTATATAAAATCAGCACACGTGTAACAGAATATAGCCCAGCACAGATAAATAAGCGCATGCTTAGATTATTAAGTGATCTCTCTTAAGCTTTGGTGAATTAACCATGAAGCGGCTGTGACTATTTACAGTTTGTAACTCTCCTGCGATTATGTATCCTACCTGTGTCTGAAAGTGTTGTAAATATAGTGCATTTATGGGAAGAATGCCTTAACCTCGATGAAGACGAATACTGTAATGCACATTTTAGAGATAGAAAAGGAGGTAGAGTTAAGGTATAACACAGAAACACAAGAAGGTGGCAAGCAACCCAGCTAGGATGGCCTGACTCAGTCTCATCCCCTGGACTGCGGTGCTCCAGCCGGATTTCAAACATGAATGAATTGTGAAGCTGTAATTGAAAAGGAGCCACTTAGAGTTATTTCCGGTATCTCAGTATCAGAGAGTTGCACACAGAAGGCTTTTCTTCCACTGGGTGATGTGCCCAAAGTGAGCATTGGCTAGAGGTTTGCAGAGCAACTGTGAAATGCTTTCTGTTGTTTCTCCCCGGTTGTTGCCCGCGGTGGGGTGACTATTGTGGTTCATCTTGCTAGAAAAACCTGACACATTAGGCCTGTTTTCTACACAGCGTGTTATATTGCATTAGTTTAACTCACAGGTAGGAAACCCTTTAGTCTGGTGGAGTAGATGTGGCCTGTGACATGTCTTTGATGTGTCTCTTCCAGATCAAACGAGCCATTCAATCTTAAGACAAATATCCTTGGGTGTAGTTCTCCACGTATCTGCTCCGTGATGTTTATTACCATGGGCTGGCTGACATCTAAAGGTTTTCTGACCAGCCGATTCCTGTCATTCCTATCCTGGCATACATTAATCTGTCAATATAATTTTCAGGTCTGGCAGCAGGAAAAGCATCACCTGGGGTATGCAGTTCCTGATAGGAGTAGGATGATGCACGTTCACACGTGGCACTTGTAGATGGACTTGCCTGTGAAGTTTTTTTTGTGCTTTTGATAGAGCAGCAATATAGCTAATAGGGGAAAGGGAGCAGGCAGTTGAAACCAGGGAATTACTTTTCAGAGCATTTATCTGAACCTGATTTAGTCGATGAAACAGTTGTTCTGGGTTTTTCCAGTTAGTGGTGATTGATGTGAAGCGTTACTGACGAACTGAAAATATTAGCGGTTGTGATGGGAATCCATGCTCCTAAGGGAAACAACCTTAAAACTGTTGGAATGACACCAGAATGTGCGTTCTTATCAGGGTGGGAAAGTGCCTTTGCATGATGGACTGTTAAGGAGCTCAATCTCCTACAAAGGTGCGAGCATCTGAGGCTGGAGAAAAACCTCAAGTGCTCTTGGGAAGACAGGCAGAGCGTTAGCTCAGAGACTCTATTGAGGTGTGCATGATTTTTGCAAATTTTTAGTTCTGTTATTCAAGTGTTGGATTCATCTTTGCCTTCCAGAAGGTTTTTGAATCCAGCTTTCTCATTGGGGTTCAATGGTATCTTCTGGTTCTTCTATTCCCTGAGAAATACTGAGTTATCGACTTTGTGCTCTGTGATTTTGATCTGTCGCACATTTATGTCTCCATACAAATAATAAGGGATACCTCACTTCAAGTAGCTTCATTGGCAAGTCTTAGCCCCCCTTCCTAGACAAAGTAAGAGAGGGTGGCCTTGCTAGGAGACAGATTCAGAAAAATTGGCTGCGAGTTAGATGTTTTGAAGCTGGAATGTGAACAGCACTTCAGTATCCACTGTCTCATGAAGACAGTGGATAGAAAGGACTTTTTCTCCTCTCAGTGCCATTGCAGTAGTTATTGGAAAGAATGAATAGTCTGCTGTGTAAAGAATACACAAAAATTGATTTTACAAGTGTATCTGATAACATAGGTTAATTCTGCAGCTTCAGAGCAAGCCCTTAAGCATGTAATACCACCGGCAGTCCTTCACCCAGCCTGGCACGGCAGGAAGTACCTATCTGATAACTGAACTATTTTGGGTAGATCATTGTGCCTACAAAGACCCACTTTGTTTCTATACGGGTGGAGCTCAGAAAGAAAAAAAAAAAAGAGTATCACTGATGTATTAGTCATGGTCAGTCCCCATTGTCCAACCTGGGGAACATGGAGGCATCAGCTTTTAAATCTTACTCTTCTAAAGAGAACTCAAATTCTCCTGTAGTGTCTCAGCAAAACAGACTCGTTGCAGGGAGTGCAGAGTGTTTCTGGGGTGCAGCACTCAACCCTTCCTCCTAGCAGATACACTTGACTATGGGGTGTGCCCCTAAATAAACCAACTGTGTGGACTCTGGCTATTTTCGTGTAAGTCTCAGAGAATGGTTACATCACTTCTGCTCAGGAGAGAAAAAGTGCAAAGCAAATCTCACGCTGAACTCTGCATTCCAAATTAGCAGAAGCCCATTTGTGGAAGAACCTGCTATTTTGAAGTGCAGATTTTAAAATGAGGAAAAATACAGAAACTGCAGAAATTTCTCACTAAAGATACCTCTAAGACATTGTGTCTATCAATATATTTTGCTTTCACAGAAGTAAAAGGTTTTGTTCCTTTTTAAATAATATTTGATTTAAAAAAAGGAACAAAACAAAGACTAGGCCTAAAAAGAATATTTTGCTATTATAAGAGCCTTTTTTTCAGGTTTTCATTCAGTACACACTTTCATGAGAACCCGTGCTCATCATGAAACAACTTATTTTGAATTAATGTGTAATTTCTCATCTTCTCTCTTAGTTCCTTATTTTAATTACAGCTCTTCTGTAGCGTTGCTCTCCTGTACTGCCAGGAGTGGCGTATGCAAACCCATGAGTGCTTACTGCAAGAAATGTCAATGCTACTTAGAACAAGTTATTTTAGTATCTTTGAAGAAAATTCTTTCCTATCCTCATCTATAAGCCCAACTGAGCCCTGGATCAGAGTGCTAGTCCCAGAGTGGTTATACCTGCTTACATCAGGACTGAATTTGGCATGGGGTCTGCCTCTGGATATATACTGCATTTCATCAGGTGCTGCTGTCTATTGTCTAAACCTGCATTAATCACTCTTTGCATGAGCCGGACATGTTTGAGGGCTTATTTATGCTAGAAAAGGTCTTTCCACTACGGGTAATTCTGTCTCCCCCAATGCATTTCAACAAACTATGTATTTGCAGTCTGGAGACTTTCTGTTCTGGAGTGACTGGGTTTTCCTCTGATGAGCTGTTCACCGAGCTCCATCCACTCACTTTTTAAGTCACTGCTGCTTTGAACTGATCAGTCAGGATCCCGGATCAAAGGGTCCCAAGCAGGTATTGCCAGATGAAGTTCTGGCAGTGTTGACTGTAGAGTAACCTACATAGTGACTGCATGTGAAATGGACTTCATGGTCTCCTTGCTTGAACGACAGAAAATGCTGGAGTTCAAGCAAAAAGATATATTTATGTTTTTAAATCTTACGAGTTGGGCTGTGCCAAGCACAGCCTTATATATTTATTATTTCTCACCTGGAATCCAATGGATTTGAATCTCCAAACATATTCTGAATAGCCTCTGCTCATCCAAACCTTTTCAAGACTGGTGTGTTTATATTTCAACGCAACTAATATTTATTTGTTCCAGCAAATGTCAATAACGTATAATTTTCATTTAGTAAAGCGTTTTTGTTTTGTTTCTGCTAAATCGTCTCAAATACAAGACTTTAAATGCTCAAGAGATAGTTGAATGGTACTTACTGCTCAAATATTTCTCTGTTGTAGTAACAAATCCTTAAATGTAGCCCTGCTTCAACAAAAACAAAGCCCTGATTAATTTCATATTTATCTCAGCAGCTGTTTCAAGGAAGACCTGCCAGATATTGATCCAAATATAGTAGACGTGCAACAACAAGGGGGGAACAGGGTAAATGGCTTTATATGAAGGCATCATTTACCAGCAGAAACTTAATAGGACTGTGAAAAATTATAATATTCGTCCTCCAGATTTGGCTTTAACAGCTGCAATCATGCATTCTTGGACACAGCTGTGTTTTATATCTTTGCTATTTGAATGAAGACAGGAAGCTTCTCAAATAGTGTTTATTTGCTCAATTAAATAGGAGGACGAATGCCTGCAGAGCTCAGGGTCCCAACTCTGCTCCAAGGTGTAATGATGTAGATCAGGATTTTTACCTGGGTAGATGAAGCACAACAGAACCCTGCTGAATCCTGACAGGGATTCCACCTGGGATCTGCCCCTCTCAAAAAACTCTCAGGAGCTCACAGCATGATCATTACATACTGGGAAAAGGTTTTCTTACACCTAGCTGGTGTCTGAGTTCTTCCTCGCTTACATCATTTCATAACAGAATTGCTTTGACTTCAGAGCCATTTTCCTTAGCGTTAAAATTGAATACCAAAAATAAGTTAGTTGCTTGAGAATAGCTGGAGTACCCCTTCTGGCACCAGTTTGCTTCTGCCAAAACTGTTTGGATTTTTTTTTCTGTCTTTCTGTTCCCTCCTGTTGATACGAGGCCAGAGGCGGGAGTTGAATGTGGACATTGTGCAGCTCACCCATCTGCATTCTTGTGCCATTCGCAATCACACCTCATGTCCCCTAAGAACAGTGGCTGGAAACCAGAGACAGGAGGTTTGTCTCTGACTGGACCTCACTGGCTCCAAGTCTTTTTACAACATGTCACTGAAATTTCTCTAGATTGCTGCTTTATGTCCAGCTCCAGCCAGCATGAAACTGGCTTAGTTTTCTTTCTTTCTCTTTCTAAAAAAAAACCAAGTGAGAATGAGTGATTCCTGTAAAGTGCTGAAAGAGAAGAAACAAATTTAGATCACAGTAAGGAAGAAAGGATTAATTGGAAATGGAGGCTGGATGACTGTTTCTCCTCTCATTACAAAAAAGCATTGTGAAACCAAGTTAAAAAAAGTTAAGGAAAATCTAGGATAAAATCTGTTTACCTGCAGTTTTTTAGGCAGCTGAAGTTCTCTGGTGGGAACTCTCAGTGAATTGTTATTCCAGAGTAATAGTGCTCTTGGATGTGCATCACTAACTTCCTCCACTGGTCAGGATTAGCAGTCACAGGTGTCCTGGGACCTTTCAGAAGACTAACTGCCCCATCGCGCTCAACAGCCATGATCACTAGGGGATGTGGGTGACAACGCAGACTGATGGTAATTAGGATAATGAGCAAGGAACATTTTGCTGAAAAGTTTAAAATGGAGTAAAAATATTTTAATGAATAATTCAAGAGTGCGTGACAAACCGGTCCATTAGAAAGGACTTGATCTGGTCCTCTAAATGTATTGGAAAGTATATTATGAATATGGATGACTATTTCTATTGACAAGATGATCTTTGGGTTCAACATGGTAATGTAGAACCAAAGTATGAAAGTCAGTAAGTGGTGCTGATTATACACCTCCCCATCTAGCTTCGTTTTCAAGCTGAATAAACAGGCCACAGACAAGATGAATCAGAAACTGCAATCGATAAATACTTTTAACGCATAAGTTACTGAAATGGTCCTTGGCACATTTTGATATGGATACTAGGCAGGGGAATAAGTTTGGCCTCAATATGAAATGAGGCCTTTGGGATAACAGTCTGTGCTTGGAGGCTTTCATATACCTCTTTTTCTCGTTTTCCTCTCCCTTTTCCACCCTCAGCTTGTGAATCAATTGGCAGACTACAGCCACATTTGTCAAAGGAACGGTGAGCTCAAAAATAATTAAGTTCCCACAGATTTTGTGCTTACAAATTGATGCTTGTAGAGCTACTTGTTAACCTGAGCATGTCTCCTGACAGGGTTACACTGACCTTCCTTAAAGGACATCTTGCTCTCACTGTTAACAAATCATATTTTGAATGCGATGCCATACATGTTAGATCTGTGCTTTCAGTGGTCCAACAGGCGTGCTAAATGTGCTTCTTTCTCATTAACTCATGACTGCAAAATGGGAACAGAGATACTATGTTATTTCAGCTAATCAAGTGCTGAAGCTCCTAAATGCCAGAAGCTTTGGCCAAACCATGAGGATGAAAAATACACATAATCAATGATAGGTATGTGAAAGATTAATCAGAAAGCATGAAGTCTTTAAACTCATTTGGTACCCAGCAAGCCAGCTCTTGCCAAAGAAAATACAATTTAGAATGTGCCTGAATTAAAGAGGAAATTTGAGAAAATAGCCTTATGAAAGTACCCTAGAAACCAAAATAGGGGCATTTATTTTTACAAAATTATCACATCTGCTTCTGAGTTCCAATTTTATGCTTCTTTTTAAAAAAAAAAAAATCCAGATAGTAAGTATTGTTTTCACAAATATTCTAAGGTATTTTTATTAAACTTAGAAGCTGGTCTTTGTCTTTGCTTAGAGGCAGTTCTAGTAACTGAAATGACATATCAACTATCAAATATTTTGTGCTCACCGTTGCAAATCTAGTCCAGATGAGCACAGCCAAACGGCTGATGGATTGTCCAGCTACCTTGATCTGAGTGTTTTCTCCAGTTTCTGGTCAAATATCAATAGCGGAAAAAAATAAGCACCACAATCAACATTAATTGCCATCCTAAAACGATTACTTGTGCACAATAGATCCGTAGATTGATGCGGTGTCTTGGGAGTCAGGGGTGAGGCGTGTCTGGCTCAGGCAGTGTGCAGGAAGCTTGATTGCTACTGATGCTTTTCCCGATCAATCCCTAAACCGGGATGGGTTTGATCTGTTGCTTTTAAACGGTAAATTTAATAAGCATGGCTGGACTATTCAAAAGGAACCTAGGGTCATTTCCTCAATACATGTTGAGGTAACTGAAGAAAAATGACTGACTGTCAAAGATGACAAATGTTCACAAATTGCTCTGACTCACCAGAGCTTACGGGTGCTGCATTATGTGTACACAAGGCCAACTTTTTTAGGACCCAGTCAATCGCTGTAAGTATTTGCATATTGCAACTTAAATTTCGACTCTTTTTAGTGTTTGTTTTTGTTGTTTTTTTTTTAACTAAATTGCCTATGAGGTGTCCCCACGTTAATGTAAACCTTTTGTACTTTCACATACGTGTTCAGTTCTGGTTTTGCAGACTGTTATTACTCGCTATTTTTAATTCTTTGTATTTGCATCTATAGTTTTCTGAAGAGTAGTTTTTGGGAAGTCATTCTAGGGAGCTGAAGACTGTAGTATGAGTAGAGGTACCTGGAGACTTCCACCAAGGCAGGCTCCTTAAACAAGCACTGCATGGCAGATGGTCCCTGCCCTGAAGAGCTTACAGTCTGAATAATATTCTTATCTCCCTCTTCGTTCTTTGAGATATTAGTATTTGATTAGTATCCAGCTGCCTGCTTGTATAGTATAAGTGCTCTCAAAGGCACGCCTCTCCACAGCAAGCTCGGCAACCAAAACCAGAAACAATGGGCAGACATCTTTGTGGCTTGCAACATTTTAAACACTGTTAAATAATAGTTTGTGACAAGCAGGTTTAGAAATCAGGTGCTAGTTTTGTGCAAAGAGTCAGTGGAGGGCCTGTGGAATGATCACTGTGCCAAGGAGATCAAATTCGGTAGATGAGACTACAGACCCACAGGTCTTGTTCCAGGTTAGCACCATTCATCTCATTAAAGACAAAATTGCAAGCAGAGCCAGTTCTGCAAGACTGTGAGCAAGGTTCTTGAAACAGAGCTAGATTTGCTCAAAATGAGAAATAACATCCATATGTACTTTGCCTGCACTACATTTGAAAAGGGATAGCCATCTTTTCACTACTTTTATTTCATACAAGAATTTACATGTCTTTATGATCAATCAAGGGGAGACCTTATTGTGGCCTTTCAGTACTTAAAGGGAACTGACAGGAAATAAGGGGACAAATGTTTAATCAGGGCCTGTTGAGGTAGGATGGTGGGTAATGCCTTTAATCTGAAAGGGGAAATATTTAAAATAGATTTAAGGAGGAAATTTTTACAGTGAGGGTGGTGGAACACTGGAACATGTTGCCCATCCCTGGAAACATTCATGGCCAGGTTGGCCAGGTTTTGCTGTGGTTGAAGATGTTTTTGGTAGTTGCAGGGCAGTTGGACTGCTTCACCATTAAAGGACACTTACAACACAAACTATTCTATGATTCTGTGATTCAAGTAGGGAAATCCTCATGGTAATTAAGAGCATTGTATCGAGTTTTGCATTATTAGTGAAACAGTTGTTACTTGTTGATGTGTTTTGAACCTAAGAAATCTATTAATATTCTTCTTTTCCTTATTCTCCAACCCTGTTTCATACTTGAAAATACAATAACCTTTTTGAAAATGTGATCCAGTTACAGGGAGTGTAGATAGACTGTCTATTGCCTTTCACAGGGTAAGAATCAGAAAACATCCTGACCCCTAGTCATGGGCTGAAGTCCCAGCCTGGCCCACGTGGTCTGAGACTGTTCTCCTGTGTCCACCAGAAAAAGCTGGGGAATTGTTACCCTTTCTTCTTCCCCTGAAAACATACTGTGAAGTTGCAAAACCATGGAAAGTAGGGATTTAATGTGTTGTGGAGCATTTTGCACAAATGCATGCTTAGGCATGGTGTGCTGATGGGAATGGGTGCCAGTACTGTTTGCTTCCTCCACTGCTTCTCTGCACCTCCGAGGTCTGGGGAGGCTATAAACCTTCAGTAAACACAGGACCCAGGCCAGAGGTACATCTCTTGGTTCCCTATCTGGAGTACCTGTCTTACAATAGGCTGAACTTCCAGTTGTGGTGGTATGTAATCATGGGTATCAGCATGATTTCACATTGCCCGTGCTCTAAAGTTGGGCACAGGGTCCAATTTTGGGTCTAAGACTTTAGCCCAGGTTCATAAACGAAAGACTTCAGTCCCTCAAGAAGTTCCCATTTTGCTTACTGAAACAGGTTTTTCTGTTGTTCATCACTAAGTATTAAATTAAGTAACTGTTTTGGATTAGGCTTAGTAAATTGTCAGGTTGGCAGCAGCCATGGGGAGCTTGAAGGAAGTTAGTATTGGTTATGCCTTGCGGGGGTTGCAGTGTGTATGTGTGGTGTTAAAAATAATTAACATTTTACATAATTAAACATAATTAACACCAAAATAATATTTATTTATACAAGAAAAGACAGATTGTACTTACCTGTTACTAAGTCTGCTGTTAGGGCTCTCTGTGTGCCCATATGGCTTCTGGGTCTCTTTGTCAAGTGTTTGAAGAAAAATCAATCCTTGGAAAAGTCAGTTCATTGTACCAGGGATCAGTGACTTGGCAGAAGTTACTGAAGACTCCATAAAGCTTTGCAATAAAAAAAAGACCCAAAACACAAACCCCCTTCTATTAATCCCTTTCCGATTTGATTCTTTGTCTCAGCTCTCATTCCAAAGGGCAAGGGGCAGTGGCAGCACCAACAAAGCTTCTTTTACTGCCTTCTTTGGCATTAGTTATGGAAGGATCAGATGTCTGACCTTTCAGCAGTAGGTAACAGGAGAATAAAGAGATCTATATTCGTGACACTGTTTGGAAGTGCCTGGTCTCCTTAGTTTTTCTTTGCACTGACTCTTGTATGCAGTGTGCTCTGGATGTGCCAATAATGTTAAGGCGGAGGACCAAACTTGTTGGCTTTGAGTTCCTGGCACTAAGTTGAGACAGTTCAAGTCAGTGAACTCTCTTAACAGGGCACCATCCCCTTTGCTGTGGGGTGGTCCATCTGTGCACAAAGCTTCCTATATACTGGTAAGGTCACCAAAGGCTTTTATTGTTAAGTTACATATGTTTATCCAGTGTGCCTCCTCTGAAGGATTCCCCTGTCCTTGTTCCAGCCCAAAAACCTAGTTGTAAGCTTTAGAGAATTGTTTTCAGTGAGATATGTAGGATGTGGATCTCATTAGCAGAAAGAGTGCTTTAAGGATTTAGAGTGATATAGTGAAAATCATCCCATGTGCTTGTGCACTGACAGTATTCGTGTGGAGGGAGTCTTACAATTAACTTCATCATACTTAATAAAATCTGTCATCAGCATATTTCAGATTCATTCCAGTGATACCAAAACTTACTATTTTAAATTATCTGACATATGCCTTTATCTCTACAATATTAATCCTATTTATGATGACAGCCAGTTTGCAGAAAGGCCAAGGGGCTATATTAGTGTATTAGAGAGGATTTCTTGTTCTGGACCTCACTGTGGCATTCATTATACAAAATATGTTCATATTCTGCCACGTTTCTCTTGTTTCTCAACTGTTTTTTCCATTTTTGTCTTCCTTTCTTCTTTCTATACTTCCTTTTTTTCCAACAGCTTCTCCTTCTGTGAAGGCTGTAACCTCCATTCCACCTTAAAAAATATATATATACATGTATTAGATCAGCAGGTAGGCCATTGTAGCATTTTTAGTGTATCACCAATTAATTTTACTCATTACCATACCTTCAATATTACAGGGGATGGGGAATTTTGTATTTTATGTGAGTGCTTGAGGCGTAAAGCCTCAAGCAGACACCGTAGCTCTCGGAGTTCAGCTCCATGCATGGCAGATATTAGCCCATCAGTCAGAGGAGCAGACACTTCCCAAATCCCATCAAATGTTTGGACGCTGCAGATGGAGGATGACACTTTCAAGTCACACACATTTTTCTGAGGAGTGACATCCCTGGAAAAGCTACACCAAATCTGCCTCGAGTTGACTTGAATCAACATGTCCTTTTATTTTTTCTCTTCACTTGTGACAAAAAAAAAAGGGGGAGGTATGTTTGCAAGATAATGCTGGGGCACTCTCGATCCCCATGCATTGCCACAACCAGAGGAGATAGGTAACTGGCTTGAACTTGTGAAGGGAGGAACACAGGCTGCAGAAAAGCGTGACTGCGGATTTAAAAAGCTCCTGCAATGTTGGGAAGATCAATTGGGAGGACAAAGGGCCCAAATGTGAACAGTGTACTCTCTGGGCTCACAAGGACCTTCATTTCAGGGAATGGTTGCCAGGCACTTTTCTGGAAATGACACTTTAAAAAGCCCCTAAAAGAGCCTCTAAAGATATAGGCACCCACGTTTATGAGGGCTGGAAGCGTTAAGGCACAGGACCCAGTGTTGGCTTTGCTTGTGGATAAAATTCAGTATGTTGAAAGCAGGGTCTGTTGTACAGAAGGAGATATAAAGTCTATAGAGATATATTTTATGCTGTTTTCAGTTGTATGAAAAGATGCGTATTATCAGTGAAGGCTTCAATTACATGTATTTGGGAAATTAGAGATTAAACTGTAATAAGTACTCATATAGCCTATGGTAAAACTCATCTAGCCTTTCATATAGCCTTTATGTTATACTACCTTTTGCCTTTCATTTTGAAATGTACCATTCCTTGCTTTTCCCTAAGCACTGAGTTCTAGCAACAAAAGTGACGTCTCAGTGTGACTGTCCACAGTAATAATTGTCTTGATATATTTTTATTCCTACAGTGAAGATGTTTGTAAACGAGGGTTCACTGTTATTATCGATATGCGGGGATCCAAGTGGGATTTGATCAAGCCTCTCCTGAAGACCCTTCAAGAAGCCTTTCCTGCCGAAATTCATGTTGCCCTGATTATAAAACCTGATAATTTCTGGCAGAAGCAGAAAACAAACTTTGGCAGTTCCAAGTTCATCTTTGAGGTAAGAACCACATGAGGGATGCTTGTTAAAATATTACCTCTGATAAGAAGTTTTCCTTAGACAGAAAGGAAATTCCCAAGCCCTTTGCTTGAGATTTAACAAAAAAAGACACCTGAGGACTGTTTGCAGGAGCGGGCTGATGCTATGGAATCAAGTTGCCCCCTGAGCACACAGGTGGAACGAGATGCACATTTCATCTCCATAGAGTCATGTACTTAGTTCACTTTGGTGAGGGCTTTTTTGTGGTATTCATTTTTGGTGGTGTTGTCTTAGAAAAAAAACCCCACCAAATCAGTCAATATACTAAACCCAAAGTTCTCTAGATGCTAATGCGTAGGTTTGCTAGTTGATCTTTACCTAACTTCAGGTAGTGGGGTTTTTTTATAACACATTTATACTAAATTTTTCAGTATATTGACACTACTTTTAATGTAAATGAGTTTTACAATTCAAGGGTGACTTCAACGGTTCATGTTAATGATAAGATGCCTCAGGCAGGTTCTTTGTAACCAATATACAACAACAGCAGAATTACAAGGAATTTTACTAACAGCTGTATTCTCTTAGTGCACTTCAGTTTTCTGTGAATTTCAGCTTCTTGTCCAAAGAGAAGCAAAGCTGAGCTGCATGAGGTGCTCATGCATCAATCATGCCCAGACAGGAGTTAGTCGTGTTGTTTTTTCTTGAGAAAGAGTTCTATCATTGTCTGTTTTACTTACCAATCCATTAATTTCAGAGAGACACTCAGATTTTGCATCTCAGAAACTCAGATGACAATTTGGCCATGTTAAGTGTGATGAAAGGTTATATTTTAAGTTCTGTTGAAGTCAGTGTGCTCTAAATATGCCTTTATTTTCAATCTCTTCTTAAAAGTACTCTTAAATTGCATTGGGAAACTAGATTGTTGTTAAGGATTAACAGACTTTTACGTTATTATCACAATTTAAGTATTTGTACATTTTTGTCTCCTTGTCTCACAAAACCCAGTCAACTCATAAATTTTGCTTTGTTTAAATGTATCTTTACCTTCCTTGGCTGCCTCAGATGTCAGAATAACTTCCACTTGCTATCCCCTTTGTGCCTTGGAAGGCAAGCTGCCTTCAGTATAGGTTTGTGTCACCTCCAGAGATTCCTCACACGGAAATCACTGCTCCTGGCAGAAGCAGCTGCCATTGCAGCGCAGTGAGATTGGCAACGCTGCCTGTGGGGAGTGAAACGGACCAGGGCAGTGGGAAGGAGAAAGGAGAGGTACAGGCACAGAAGAACGTGTGGAGCAGGAGGGAGCCTGTGTAGAAACTAGTCAAAGGATAGCTTTTGAGGATGGGAAGCTTCTGTTTAAAATATATATGGCAGTCCCATAGTAGCCCAACAAAAGACAGCTTATGCATGGATATCCAACACTGAATTTCAATCCTCCAGTGCTTTAGTAAACAAAAGCGATGTCTTCCTAAAGCTTCAAGCCAAGAAGTAAAGTAACAGAGTCCAATCATATATTTTTAGAACATTTCTTCATTTTCAAAATGAATTAATACTTTGGGGAGGCTTGACTTATTTTTTTTTACTGGTGTGATGATAGTGAAGAGTAAGCTGCTGTGGTCAAGTTATTCATAGTTACAGCCCCGGGTCTGCGCTGTGTTGAAAGCTCTGTACTCATTTGCTGCACATGCTAGCACACATTGATGGTATTTTCACTTTGCATGCGTGCCTTTGAGCCTTAGTCTGTTGCTGGGCTCTTCACATGGCTGTCTGGGATGGTTTACACAGTTTTGGACCGGAGGAGGAGAGGCAGTGCTTTTGCGGACTATTAGACCACCTGCAGACACTCATCAGTTCTGAGTCCTTCAATTTTATGATTTTAAAATGTTTTCTTATGCTGTGGTCCAGTGTATAGAGTAGACCTCCTGCAATATGCACACCACAACCCAGGTACTTCTGGTTTTAAGCGTTCTTGTGGATGCTGCTGCTAATTGGTAGGCTCGGGCTCTGGGGCAGCTCATGCTCTCTCATGAGAGGAGCTGTGAATATCAAATAAACATCACAGGTCAACATGACTCACGTTTTTTGATTTATGTAGGGCATAAATACACATGTATCCTCTCTGCACTGAACCACCACAGTGATTTCCCATGGCTGTAATCAAACACAAGGTCCTTGGCAGGAACAGACTGCAGTGGAAGGCAATGGAAGTCCCTGTTGAATTACCCCATCTACAAACTCAGCAGTAACCAGTTTCGGTTCTAAGGCCAGATTCTGCTTTTGAGCTTAATGGAAGCATTATCCATGTGCCAGGGCAGTACATGACCCTTAGTGGAGGCTAAAGATCTGGATTTTGTGTTGTGAGACTCTGGCAGAATGATTCTGCATCACAGTCCAGAGGGTGAAACATGCCCACAGATGATCACACAAAGAAAAGAGAAAAAGAAAAGGAGTTGGTTGACGTATGTGGACTCCAAAGCTTCCTGTCACTTTAAAGAATGGACCAGGCAGCTTAGTTAGCCTTAATTCAGAGGTGCCTTCAAGATTATTTTCTTTCTCCTGCCAAAAGGGTTTAAATGGCGGGCAGTGCTTTTTAAAGAAAGACAGGAGATGCCTGAGAGACAGTTACTTTATCCTACCACCTACCTGCATAACTAAAGTTGTTTCATGCAAGTTTCAGCAACTCCTTAAAGAAACAAATTCAGAATAAAGAAATTTGCTGCAGAATTAATGAAATGACAAGCCTTTCTTCTATATCATCATGTCAAATTCTGTTCATGATAAGAGCAGTGGTTGCTTTAGCTCGACACACTGCAAGGGAAATGCCCAGGTATTAGCTGTGAAGAGAAGTCTTTTCTTGACAGGCAGTTAAACTCTAAATTTAATTATCTTCAAGGGGTCAGTGTCCAGGTCAAGAGATTTAGAAATCTGAAATCCCTCTGAAGTTACATACTTACCTTTGCATTGCTTGTTGGCTTTTCTCTCTGTTCTCCCCCTTCCATGAAACAAGGAACATAGAATCATAGAATCATTTAGGTTGGCAGAGACCCTTGGGATCATCAAGTCCAACCATCAGCCCTACTCTACAAGTTCTCCCCTACACCAGATCCCTCAACACCACATCTAATCTACTCTTGAACACAGTCAGGGAGGGTGAGTCCACCACCTCCCTGGGCAGCCCATTCCACTGACTGACCACTCTCTCTGTGAAGAATTCTTTCCTAATGTCCAGCCTAACCCTACCCTGCTGCAGCTTGCAGCCATTCCCTCTTGTCCTGTCGCTCATTGCCCGTGAGAAGAGATCAGCACCAACCTCTCTACAATGTCCTTTCGAGCAGTTGTAGAGAGTGATGAGGTCTCCTCAGCCTCCTCTTCCTCAAATTAAACAATCCCAACTCCCTCAAGTTTTCAAATAATCTTTCTGCTGAGCATAAATTCAATATAATCCCAATCGTAATACACTGCAGAATGTCTGATATTTTTAGATGGATACAAATTGGAAGAAAAGCCTATTATTAACTTTAAATCAGTGGGCAGCCTGTTATTTTTGACATAATTCAGAATAATGGGCAGGACTTGGGGTATTTTCCTTTCTAGATGACTTTTACAAGATTGCTGTGATTATTGGGTACCTCCACCTCTGAAGAGCACAAACTCTGACATTCATTAGAGGTCTGATCTTTAGGGGATAGATGTGCAGTCACTGATGAACACCACAAGCCTGTAAGGGCTGCCAGCTTGGGTGTTAACATGACAGCACTGAAAATCTCTAGTAACATAAAAAACTCTATGCTCACATTTTAAAAAAGTAATAATTTGTCTAAAATAAATGGTAAGAGACATCAGTTGTTGCATCCTTAAATTTTAATCTGCTTTCCAGGCACCCAGTGCATTTCTCTGTCACCGATTACTGAGTCTGAATGAATTAAAGCCATCTCTCATTGACTGTGTATGATTCATGAGCAGTACTTTCTATTAGCAATAAATTCTAATGGTTAATACTCCAATGACATTTCACTTTTACATCGATTTTGGCTTAATTGAGTTAGGAATTACTAACATGAAAGTGATCAAAAGCCAACTGGAATAATCTGGAAGAAAAAACCCAGCATATTCAGTGTTTTGGCAGGTGACAATACCTGTTTCAGGTCACATGCCTAGAACTTCTGTCATTGTATAGCTGCTAGCCCATATGTAACACAATTAGCACATTCCCAGTAATACCATATATCTGTGTAGTGAATAATCGTGTCCAGATAGCCATCACCTGCAGTGAGAAGTCTTCGGTATCCAATTGGGCTGAAGTAATCTATGGCAGAAACATTCTCATTATGTTTTCGATAGTCAAGCCAGCTGAAAAAGATTATTCCAGTAAATATCATGTCTTTTAATTAATAAAGAAATCAATGTCATTAATAGAAAACTTTTCAAGCCAATTAATTCATCAAAATCAAACATAATCTTCAGCATCTTTTACAATGTTCCTTCAATTATATCTTGAGGAGAAAAATTATCCCTTCTTGCTATTTATGGATTGCACTGTTATTTCTGATTACACAGTCACTGATTCGAATGCTGTCACTTTCTCTTTCATAGACAAGTATGGTATCTGTTGAAGGCCTGGCAAAACTTGTAGATCCCTCTCAACTGACGGATGAGTTTGAAGGATCCTTGGATTACAACCACGATGAATGGATAGAGCTGCGCGTCTCCCTGGAAGAGTTTTTCAACAGTGCCATCCATTTATTGTCAAGGCTGGAGGATCTCCAGGAAATGCTGGCTAGGAAAGAGTTTCCAGTTGATGTTGAGGGCTCAAGAAGGCTAATTGATGAGCACACACAGCTGAAGAAAAAAGTGATTAAAGCTCCTGTGGAAGAACTGGATCGGGAGGGTCAGAGGTTATTACAGTGCATAAGATGCAGTGATGGTTTTTCTGGTAGGAACTGCATCCCTGGAAGTGCAGATTTTCAAAGTCTTGTGCCAAAGATCACCAGCCTTTTAGACAAGCTGCATTCTACCCGGCAACACTTGCATCAGATGTGGCACGTTCGCAAGCTGAAACTGGACCAGTGCTTTCAACTCCGGCTTTTTGAGCAAGATGCTGAGAAGGTAGGGAATAAACGGTTCCTTTCATACTTTAACCAAGACTTTATTGTAAGAACTCTGTGACCATTTTTTCTCACATTAGCAACCTGAGGTATTCATCACAGGTGTAAATCTAGTGTTGCCAGCAGATGTACTTTATGTCACTCGTAAACTAAATCCACTGAACTAATTGTTGGATGTAGCAGGCATAATGATTTCCAAAAATAACTTGTCTGTGTCAGTTTTGATGAAAGTTAATCTGCTTTTTTGTGTCACAATGGGTACATTTGGTAGACATTAGCACAAGAATCAGGCTTTTTTTTCCAAGTTGCTGTTACTAAGCTTATGAATATATTTATCTACATGTCACAGCACCTAAAGAAGAATGATTTTAGGGTTTGATTCACTATGATTATTGTTTGCACTTCTTGCGAGTCTATGGGAAGTTTGTAGTTTAAATCCTCCTAGTTGTTATCTTTAACAACATTTTCGGTTTCCCTTTCCTGGGAAATCACAACAGCATTTGCAACTGGTAAAATCTTTAGCAATGGCTTTGTACCAAGGACGTGGCCACTTAGCTCCCACAGAGTGAGATCTGAGACAGTGTTTAGGTTAAACATATGAACAGACCAAGAGGAACTTTTCTGAGAAGACAGTAGCATGCAAATCTCAGTGTGGCTATTTTGCATTAAAAAGCACTTAATGATGGCATTTGAATTCATACCTGACACTGTCAGTGACCAAGATTCCTGCTCACCAGCACAAGTCCTTAGTTGAGAAATATTTAACGTTAAATTATACCATAGAGATTGCATTGCAACTTCCTATTTCTTAGACGTCTGTAATGTAGCATGGCAGCCTGAAAAGCACATAGCCTGTCTCAAAATGAAACACAGAGTACAACAGTATTTAGAGCAGCAGAAGCCCGGGTGAGTAACGTGGCTTTAGGAAGCTGTAGTTTCATAGGTGTGCAGTACCCTTGCAGAGTTACACCCCCATTCCCTGCCTCTTCAGAAGATGCTCATTCAGGACCCTCTAATAGGTAGAGAAGCCTCCAGCAAGTAAAGTGTAGAAGCTTGTGAGGCTCGTTCAAAAGAGTGGCTAAAAACCAACCTGAGTTCCCTAACCAGATCTCATACACAACACTCCCTACAATTTTCAGTAAATTTCAGATTCTTACTAATTCTAGTATTCGTCTGCTGCTTGCCTCTGGAAGCATATGCAGGTACTGATTGCTGTGACTTTATTTTAGAAAACTGTATTGAGCTAGAGTCTTGGCAGTCTCGGTTTCTTCACGCAGAAGTGCTCGACATCTTGTCAGGTGGTTTCGTGAGAAGTCTTTGCTGCACATTTAAAATTCTAGGCCATGGAAGTAGGGTATTCTCCGTGGAAGGTACTGAGCTCTCCAACTCATGTTTATCTAGTCTGTATATCCATCAAAAGCACCAGTCTATGAATCTTCTCCACTTAATGTATGATCCAGTTGTTTCACTAATGTGTCTGCCCAGACCCAGGAGGCATAGCAAAAGAATTACAGACGTGTCATCTGCAGGGGCATCTCACTGAAGGTGATTTTTTTCTTTTAATCAGCTGCAAATTATTATTATTCTTACAACATCAGGGAGAAGCACATTGCTGAAATAAATACAGTCATCAGTGGTGCAGAGCGAGACACAAGACATTGGTTTTCAGTGCATGTACTGGATATCCCTAAGGGATGCTAGGACTGAAAAGACTCCATCTTTATATAATCAGTCCTCCTAGTGGGAAAGCCTTGAATTCAGGTGAGTCCCTCTAAAAGGAGAGTCATGGCAGCATCACTCAAGAAAGAACAGAGCTTTTTTTCCAAGTGCTACAATTTCTTCTCTGTTTTCCTTGAGTGTCAAATGCCATAAGGAGATCACTCACTACTGTCCTTCCAATTGGTGGATGTGCTTCAGTTTGGATTTTCAGTTTCTATGGCATTATTCAGATAACCTCTGCTTAGTAACATAAATTTTCATTATTATTTATGATTATTTGGTAATATTATTTGCAATTTATTATTACCTTGAGTATTGTGTCCAGTTCTGGGCACCTCAGCACAAGAGAGATATCGAGGTGCTGGAGCGAGTACAGAGGAGGGCAACAAAGCTGGTGAGAGGCCTGGAAAACAAGGCTTATGAGGATCGATTGAGGGAGNATTTATTTAGCTATTATTTAGTTAGAATATTGTTATTGTTATAAGCTGAAAGGCTCTCTTATAAAGTCAGCATCTGAGATGTTCTTGTTGCCAAGAACACCATTCTGTACTGCTGAAGGAAGTCTCCAATGTATTTTAGCTTTCTATCTCCTGAACAGCCATAAAAGGACGGTGTGATACAAGTCTGAGAATTAAGAGAGTTGGGTTCTTTGCATGTGTTATTCTGAGGCTGTTAAGTGTAAGGTTTAGGCAAGTCAGATCAATGAAACTTTTGAG
The DNA here is from genome assembly GCA_013400555.1 of Jacana jacana. Classification (NCBI taxonomy): domain Eukaryota; kingdom Metazoa; phylum Chordata; class Aves; order Charadriiformes; family Jacanidae; genus Jacana; species Jacana jacana. The sequence continues at coordinate 125,627 of VZTM01028382.1, read as the reverse complement.
GTGAAGGAGGAAGCAGTGACAACGTGGTTCCTGCCTTTTTAGCGCTGGCTGTCTCGAGCAATTCCTGATTGACAGAACTGGCATTTTGATCTTCTGGGTATCTCTTATTCATCTGCCTCACATTAACTAAACACACAGTCTTGCTTTGACTTCTCTGAGTAGTTGCCTTTCCTTGACTACTACATTTTCCCAAAGAATCAAAAATGTTTTGGTTTTTTATACCCTCAAATTAGTGTTTTTAATCTTTTGAGTTTGCGACTCCCTAAAATTCTTCCAGGGAAGGTTGCAGACCCTTTTACTTCACATTTCGCAGATGTAGTCTGATGTAAAATATTGATGTGCTTTTTCTCCTTAGCTGCCTTTTGCAGATCTCTTAGAAGTAGCCTGACCATCTCAGACTGGAGAGTACTTGTCTCATAAAATGTTCAGAGCTAAATCCAGTCTGAGCGCTGTCTCCACTGTATAAATAGGCACCACAGTGTGTCTGTATATTGAATTTTAAAGTTTCCTGGTACCTCCATTTGCTCAGTTGAACTCTACCCTCTACAATTAGGTATGGTAGAAGAGCCAAGATGGTCTTCATCTCCTGGCAAGAGGCACAGCTCTTTCCATATAACCTGGATATGTCATTTACTGCTAATCAAATGACAGGTCTAATACCCTGTGAAAGCTCAAACTCCAACATAAAATTCTGAGTATGAATAAGGTTTTAGGGCCTTTTAAAATATCTCCGTATACTCATTGGGTGATATTTTAGGAAACCTGTTCTAATAAGGAGAAAATGGACAAGGACTTTCCATTTTTTGGACACCTTTTATTTTAAAAATTTCAGATGTCCTCATTGCCTAAAAAGTTCTTAAAGATGGGATAGAAAAAAAAAAAAGGATACAGGATGGAAAAACACACAGTATTTTAAGATAGGTTGATTTTTTAACCTGTTGGTATTAAAATACCCTCAACGGTCAAAGCAAATCAATTAACTTTTTTTCCCCCTCCTATAGAACCCCTCTATTGGAATATTTATAAATTATAGTCACTATCTGGACACAGGAATTATTCAAAGTACAGGCATTAGAACTTACAGAAGGTGTGTATAGTTGTGTGTCGGGCAACTCATATTATTGGCAAAATAAAAGGAAGGGGTGGTAGTCACATCCTGGGCTTCTCCCACTCAAATCAGTGGGAGAGAACAGAGCCGTCTGTGGAGAAACTTTCCCTCCAAATCAGGCCTTTGAGGTTTCATTTTCCTGTGCTGGGGCCAAAGGACAGGAAAAGCTGGGCTATCACATAGGCACAAGCAGTGCAGTGAGATTGGATCCCCAGATGGAGACTGGGAGCTCCTTGAAGCCCAGGTCAGCCAGCAGGTCAGCTGCGTGGGGAAGCTTTGGCTGAGTGGCGTGAGGAAGTTCTCGTGCTGCGCAGCGCCAACTGTAATGAGCTGCTGATAAAGAACACGTGTCAGCCACTGGTGTAGCCCTGACCCTCACTGCTCAACAAATTCATTCCTTACCAATAACATACATATATACATGCATATGTACATACATATATATATAATTTTGAGCCTAGAACCAAGGATTCACTGTGTTTTTACTGGGTAACAGGGAAAATATTTTTAGCCATCAATAACATCAAAAAATGCAATCCAGTCTAAACTGAATATTGTTTAAAACAAAAAAAACTATAATCAGCAGAGATCCAACTATTAGAACTATCTGAGAAATGTTAATTGGTTGGTTGAAATCTGGACAGGGAGAAGAATTCAGGCAAGAGTCCACATGTTTTGCACTTGAATAAATACCAAAAAAGACAAAAAAATATCCTTACACTCTGCACTTTCCAACTCTTCTGGAAATCATTTGTAACTGGCACCCAACTTGACTTTTGTAGGAATTTCCCCATCATTCTGGGTTGGTTCCATATCAGTTTTGCTACCCTGGCATGTGTGTGAATGAAAAACAGCTATCATGATGTATTTGACACTGTCCGTAATAAGTATAAAGGATACAGTTATCAGCTGGAGGGAACCAAGGATCTCTAGTGTAAGCTCGTAACACCAGTGCAAAGAAAGAGCAGGCTGCTGTAAAATCAGCCTGTAACAGGAGGCAGAGAAGACTTTGCATGTTCTCTCTGTCCTCACCTCCCCTTCTCCTTCCTGGCTTTTCTACAGTTGTTTCTACTACACAAAGGAAAACTCCAAAAGATGGTAGTTAGAAAATGCCATGAGAGAATTCCACTGCAAGTTTGTGGTGGGAGAAACATTTTATTTGGATAGGGACAGCTTTGTAGAAAGTCTAGTGGCAAACCACAGGCCACATCTCGTCTTCAAGGAGCAGTGAAGTCGCGGTCTTGCAGTCCAAACCATCTGCCTCATCCGTACTAAAGCTTCTCTCTGAAAAATTGCCTGTGATTTTCCTTGTGGAGCAAGCTATGGGAAGCTCTGCTGGCTGCTGCCGTGGTGCTGCTGCTCTGTGGGTGGCTGCAGCAAGAAGGATCAGAGTGCGTGGCTTCCGGCTCCAGCTCTGACTCCTCAGCAGCTGTTCCTCCCATTTCCCAAGAGATGTGACCAGCTTGGAATGACAAAAAGATTCAGTGAGTGCAAGAGTGGTCAAGATGTGATAACAATGTTAAGTTCATATGATAGAAGACAGGTTTGGGGGCGGGTGTGTGTAAACAAAATGATTGAGGGGAAATATAATCATAGAATCATAGAATGGTTAGAGATGGAAGGGACCTTAAAGGTCACTGAGTTCCAGCCCCCCTGCCACGGGCAGGGACACCTCCCACTAGAGCAGGTTGCTGAAAACCCCATCCAGCCTGGCCTTGAGCTAGAATAGCATGGAATAACAGTAGCAGTAATTCTCCTGCACCTCGCTCCCTGTACAGGTGTGGGCAGTGAGACCATGATGCCAAGGAGCACACACTGCATCCCTCCCCTCACACACAGCACTGCTTCAGGCCTCTTCCTTGGTCTGTTCTCCTTAAATAAGGGAATGGATATGTTATTCTCCTGGATAAGCGCTAAAAGACTCTGCCTCCACTTAGTGAGAGAAATAACAGGGCATTTGGTTTCTGAAAGAGAAAAATCACAGACACACCAGCTGTACTAGACTTCCGTGCAGTGTCCTATTCCCATTCTTCATGAAAGTATTGGGAAGACCCCTATGAATTTTCAGCGGAAGCACAATATTCCCATTAACACTTACTCTGAAGTGCTAGATGAATTTTAGGAATTGCTTTTCTAGAACTTAACACCATACAGAGCTAGTCTAGAAAAACAGAGAGAAGCTCTAGCTCCACAGCAAAGTCAATGGAAGAGAAGATTATCCAAAAAGTGTATCGTATCATCTGAATATTTGAACCATGCTCACACCATTACTGGAGCACTAATAACTGCCAAAGGTGTGTGTTCCTCAGAAGGAAGAAATGCTCTGCAGGCTGCTCTTTGTCTACAAAGATGCAGGGTTAACGTTGATGGAATAATAGAATGCAAAATGTGGAAACTTACCCTGTGGTTTAGGGGAAGAAAAGAGGGTTTTAAGAAAGAAAAATTGATACCTTGTTGTTTGAGAGAAGGGAAGCTATCAGTACATTTGCGATCGTATAATACATACCCACTTTAACTGTTTCATACATTACTTCCCCTTATACTGCACTTAAAAATTCTGATGCTGTATGTTCTGTAATAAAATGCATTACAAATCTTATGATATGATCCTTCTTGCTAATAGGAGGCAGTTTATTTTATTACAGTCCATTAAGTAGCGCAATTGTAGCTGCTCCTTTAGTCAAGTGATGCTGCGTGGAGAAGCATTTCCTAGAAATGGGTATTAGCTGACTTTCTGGAACAGCAGCATAAGAGAGATTAAAAAGCTCAGCAACATCTTCACTTCCTTCTTTATTTCCCATCACCTCCAGATTTTCTTCTTCTAACAGTGTCAAAAGACACTGGAAGTGATACACAAGCAGATGATAGAATTTTCCCGTTTACAATGTCATATTAACCCTTATGGATTTGTGTGATGCCAAGAGCCATCACACCTAGGACAGACTCCTCTGAGAGAAAATTAACTTAGTGAAGGATCATTTCCCTTCTGTTATTTCTCCACTGGAAGCACTCGCTTTCTTTGATCTGTTCTATGTGCCATATATACAATTGCCTTTGAGACTTTGTGCCAAATGTTGGCTTAGAAATTACCGTAAGGTGTATGTGCCCTGGGGAATGGGACTGGGAAACCAGTGAGGAGAGCACCGAGAAGCTGACGGTGGGAGCTGTCATATGTGAAATGAATACAAAGCAAATGAGTTCTCGGGAGGTGAGCAATTACGACTAGGGAGGAGGCAGGAAGCATATTAAGAGGGGAAAGAACCAGAATCGGGATTAATAAGAGCGTGTCCTTAGTGTCTTGCACCAAGGAGAAGTATATGTGCCCCCTGTGCTGTTTCACTGCAAAAGGATTTGTTACTGAATGAATGGTATTTAACAGTTAACAGTAATAATCATACAGTCATAATAAGCACGGATTAGACATGGATTTTCGCATAGGATTTAGATTTCATTTAAGTTACAAGAACACCGCATTGGCTTACAGCACTCAGCATGTCCCGGATTTTTCATCTAAGCACTTACACCATGGATATCACAGCAGCACAGTAAGTGAGCGTCACAGTAAGGAGCTTTCCTGGAGATTTTGAACACAGGGGGTGTCATTAGACCTGAGGTAAGCTCCATAAGACTTCCACAATAAAAGGAGTCAATAAGCTTAGCGTCTTCTGCAGAGAAATTTGACTGAGGGTCTAAGTGAGGCTCATATAAGCATGTTCCTTACACCCTTAGCCCACCCGAAATGCCTGTGCAGATAAAGAAGGACACAGGCCTTGGGGTACAGATATGGACTGGGAAAGACACTGAACCAGGGTTTGTGTTTGTGAAACGCATGTGTTTGCAGAGAGCTTCATAAGAAGAGTGACCAAGAATTTACTGCTAAGCATAAATGAGATCCCATGCTCATAGACCAGAAAAAGAGTTCTCAGAGATGACAAGAGCTCAATTTGTTATTGGTACCTTGCCTTCTCAGCCCAAAGCAGCAGCTTCTCTCTTCTTCAGGTGAAACAACCCAGTTTCAAGTTAGTTTTAGCTGCAAATCCTGACCTGATTCCATGTTGGAGCTTGAGGTCTCCTGGAGGTGTCTACTGAAAAGATAGGGCCTGTAAAACAGAGTGAATCTCAACTTTACAACTATTAAAGTTAGTGCAAGATTCACAGACTCTGTGAGGTATTCAGTGAGCCAGGGCTGTTAGAGACTTAGAGCCAGGAGCTCTGCAGCCACTATCTGTAGCTACCGTCTCTGGCTTCAGCCTTACAGATGGCAGGGTTACTGGTAAATTTGCCACCCACTTACAGAGAAGGGACCTTATTTCCAGCTGTTTGTGCTGGTGCTCCTCCCCTTCCACCCACCCCCCGCCAAGTATTCTGGTTATCTATGGGCAGCCTGGTTTGACAGAGCTTGCAATAGTCCAAATATAAGGGAAAAAACTTTTGAAAATGTTCCTGACACAATTGGTTCTTATTTTTAAGCTGTGGAAGGAATATATGGATCTCTATGTTTATGGATCTGGAATAGACATTGCTCAAGAGCAACATTTAGTCAAAGTACTTTTAAGTTGCTTTAGCATCTTTTTCTCAGTCTTCTCTCATGCATATGGACTCTTGCACAGAGAGAGCACATAGTGTCTGTTCTCTCCTGGAACCCTGTTTCCACTTCTGGCATCTACTCTCTCATACTGCCAGTGAAAAGTGCTTCCTTTTATAATCTGGTTTTCCTTGGCATACGATGTCTTTTTTTGTCTAGAGATTCTCCCTTGACAACTGTTCTTCCCCATTAATAAAATCAGACTTGGGATACCAGTGCTGGGAAGGAAAGTCAGCTGTCAGTCTAAATAAGCCACCATGTGAATAGAAGATCGTCATCTTGTGCCATCCTGTGTACTTGAGCCCACGCTGAAACTGCAATGACAACAGAGAGGACGAGCCCCATGTTCAAGATGAAGTGTTTGCTCTGACACAGATTTTCCAATACCAGACAGGACACAGAAGAGGGATGCAGATAGGTTCCTAAATCGTTGAATTGACAGACACCATCTTACAATTTCAGATCTTAAAATGTCAGGAAGTAATTATATAGATGATATGGAAAGGGGGCTTATATTGGCACTGAGCTGGATGCATAAACAATAGCTAAGCATGTGTTTGTATGGCACTTACCACAGGAAGGTACTGAGTCTGGCTGGGTATTGGCTGTGTCCAACAAAGCAATCCAGATTTGCAGCTGGAAAATGGTCTTGGAGATGTAAGTGTATGGAAACATTCGTAGTGAACACAGGTCTGTATCCATACATGACTTGGGTTGCTGTATTATAATACTGGGAATATTCTCCTTCACTTAAGATGTTTTGTGTGGGACTTGTCTAGTAGCATCAATCAAGGACAGAGGACCGACACAGGAGATTCATATTAAAGGGAGAAACTGTATATCCATTCTTAAAAATGTGTATATTTCCCCAAATGAATGTATGATGCCGACTCTAATCACTTTTATTTCATTAGTTCACACATCTCAAAACAAATGAGGGTCTAATTAAAATGGGTGAGAATTGAAAGCAAGTAGCAATAACTCTATTGTAACAGCAGTTTTTCATTAATTTTCAGATGTGTTCTCTGTTGTATTTCTTTTGTTTGTTTGTGTTGCATTTCAAAATAATTGAATTCTTGCTACTGAGTATTGTTCCTGCTTGGTCTTGAAGCACATCAGTGATTTCTGTCATGGATAAGGTGCTCTGAGGTGTTCTGATGCAGCTGGATAAACGGTATAAAGTTCTGAATTCATCTTTACTGATTTTTTTCCTGAAGCTTAGAAGTAGCAAAACAGGTCTCAGGCTCATGCATTCCCCCAACCTCCATGTTTAGCTGTCTCAGGCTTTTTTTTCCTTTTTTCTTTAAAAAAAGAAAAAGAATAAGTTTTCCTAGAAGCAGAAAAAATGTTATAACAAGGGGTGGTTGTGCACAGGCTGTGTGTTGACAGGTACTTGTGATGCTGTGAGCATAGATGTCATGTGATAAAGAGACTTCAGAGCGGGATCAGCGCATTCCACTTAGGAAGGCTTTGAGAGTGGCAGCTAGACTGTGTCAAATCTACAATCCCCTTCACCTAGTCACCTAGTCATGGACATGAAAGAATTATTGCAGAACTGTGGCCTAAATCCTCTTCAGCATCTATAGGGATAAATTACTTGCAGAAACCTTCCTCTTTAAGAAGAAAATGAATCCTGCAGGAATGTGTATGCTGGGACTTGCAGTCTTTGCAGGCTGTAGCTCTGAATTAAAGATGCAGCCAGCTGACATCTGCTCTGTTTAATATGAAGTAAGCTTCTGACAGGTTGCTAATGCCATCCACAATTTGTTGCCCCCAATCTAAAGTGAAGAGTTGTCAGAGTGGGAAGTAGTCATGGGGGTCTCTGTGGGAGCTGTTCATTACTTTGACCACCGCTGGTCACACTTAATAAGATCCTGTTCTTGGTATTTCTAGGAAAAAACAGATTTTTGCAAGACCAGGAGATCATTATAGAAGTTTTTAACTTCCCTCAAAGCATAAACAGAGCTCATTTCTGCTAATTGGATTGTAAAATCAAAATGTCTTCATTATTAGTTATGTTCTGAAGAAGCTTGCAGCTTTTTCACAGTGTCAAGCTCGTATCCTGCTACCTTCTTATTTATCAGTCAAGGCCATGGGGGGTTCTTCCCCTACATGAATAGCTTTTCTGCCTTTCCATCCACCAGTATAAAGTCTGGGGACAAATCTAATAACAACAGGGCAAATTCACAAGTACACACCAACTGCTTTGTGCTGCTCCTACAACCAAAAGCAGCTACAAACCCAGTTATACCATCTGGTTTGAGGAAGTGTGGGATTGCCTGGCCTGCTGAGCAGAGCAGTGCAGGGAACTGGGTAAATATGTATCAGAAATCCTCTTCCTGGTGGATGTTATTCTAGGGGTCAATGTCACCTGCCCTTGTTGCAACCATCGTTTCTTCCCCTGTGGAGGGGGTGGCAGGACTCCGTTTGGAGCCTACCATCGACATTTCTGTTTCTGCTACAGCGAATCTGTTGTTGGTTTGACAGCTCTGAGGCTACAGACTTCCTCCTGCAACATTTCCATGATTGGAGCTCAGGCTCTACAAGCAAAGCATGTAAGAATCTTCTGAAGGCATTTGTGGTGCTGATTTTTCATATGTGGACATCTCTCCATCGGGAGGAGTAAACATCTGCCAGGGACTGATTGCTGTAGAGCTGGATTGGCATTGGAGCAGTCAACTGAAAGTACAAAGGATGCAAAGTTCAAAGCTAAAAAATTAGAAATTAAAAACCACAGGGGTCAACTGCTTTGTGTCCTGTCACACAAGAAGCCTGTCCTGCAGTGGGAGTCCTGATCTGATGTGTTAAAATAGATATCTCGGTGCTTTCCATCTTTCTTTATCAATTTATCCTGCCCCATGCTGCAAATATCGGCTTTTTTTAAAAATTATTATTTTTTTTGCCGGCAGTTAAATATATTGCCTCCACAGCACTGGGAATTGAACCTGGTCTTTTTGATGGGAATGCAAAAACAATAACAATTCCTCACTCCACTGCTGCAGCTAGGGATGAGGGAGACTTGCGCATTTCCTTCGCGCTAAGTGCGCCCTAAAGCATAGTTACAGCAGTCTGGGGCCACTTTCTATCCGATTTGCACTGGATCATCCAACACCCTGGTGACCTTTCAGTGCAAGAGGGCAGAACATTAACCGAGTGATGGCGTAGTTCCTGCTTTCTGTTTCCAGACTCTGGCAGCAGTCGCCTCGCAGCCTGTCCGCTCCCGACTGTAAGGAAACAGCTCTGAAGAGCCTGCCACTGCTGAAACTGGAACATGGTGTGCTCTGCTATTTGTAGTTTCCTGCTGCCGACACTGGATATGCGCTTACTATTCGTCTTGCTTCCTCCATGAACATTAGAATGGGTCCAAAAATAATTGAAGGCAGTATGTTCCAATGGAATATTTTTGCATTTGCACAAATTTCCTCTTTATTTCGCTTGCCAATTTTGATAGAGAGTGTTTCGAGGCTGGTTCAGCTTCTCCATCTTGGCACCGCTGGGAGGCACAGGAATGCTCCCCTCATCAGTATGGCAAGGGAAAGTGTTTTGGCATCTGAATACAGACTTAAACCTCATTTTTGAGGATGAATATAGTGTATTATAGCCACAAAGTTCTGCTTTAACTAATGAAAGCAAGAGTATGCAAATGCTCTAAAGGGCAACAAAGCCCACACATCTAGAAGAAGAGAAGAAAGGGTCCCACACATATAGAAACAGAGAAGAAAGTTGCTTTTTTAATTTATTGCTTTGATCCTCAAGAAGGTTAGGTGATAAGAGCCTAGCTGTCAGGAAATATAATGTAATTAAACCACACATGAGATTTACAAACTTATTTTGCAGCATCTTTCAGATGCAGCTATGTGATTATTCCTAAATGAATGTCTTCCTGGCCTGCCTGAAATGCTTTGAATGGCTCACACTTGGCAGAGCTTGGTCTCTTAAAAGTATATCTTAAATTGGCCTTCATATCTATTTATAGGGAACATACGAGGGTGGGTGTGCAGTCAAGAGGTTGCCTCCTCAGGGGCTGCTGATGGTTTCAGAGGTGAAGCCAGGAGCATGGTCTGTGGATGATCCAGTATCAGTGTCATTTTAAACAAGGCCACTCTGGCTTTTCTTCTCACATATCATGCATGACAATCTATCCAGAACTATTTTCTTGACCATTCATCTATTTGCAAGGCCCCTCCGTATTACTTGGCTTGGAAATCCTGGATGTCTTACCTCCAACACAGGTGCTGAAAAGGTGTTGCAAGCAAAACAGTGTTGAGTTGAGGAATTTTGCTCAATTTATTGCTAATTAACACAACATTCTGATCTTAATTTGGATGTAGAGAGGAAAAAGTAGGACACACTGTGAATAAACACCTATTCTTCCCCAGACTAATTTTCCCTGATTTTTATTGTGCTTTATACCCCAGATCATCAAAATTCTTCTGGTGGGCTGACAGGCAGCAGGGGCCATTGAGGGTAACATTTGCATGAGTTCTTTCTGCTGCTCTTACAGCTCTTCTCTGACTCTTAAAATTCTTCTGCTGCTGTTCCTTAGTGTCCGTGCCCTGGCATGGACCACCCACCACCCCCTGCCTCCTGGGCCTTGGGGGACCCCTAAAGCCCTCATCAGCCTCCATTTCTGTCCCTGACATCTTGTATCCAGGTGCTTCTCTGGCTTAGGGGTGTTTTGGGGCTATGGTCAGGCAGGGACAACTTCAGGGTGACTCTTAGCCTCCTGACAGGAGACTACCCTACTCTGCAGCCTGTCACTCAGGGTGATTGCACAGGGGAATAGGCAAGTGCCCTTACACCCTGCCAAATTAGCTTTTACACTCCTTTTGGCCCTGGGGTATCAGAAGTCACCGTGAAGAGTACGTTGTTTTTTAAGGTTTTTACCAGTGAGTCTGTTTACTGAGGTAGGCCCTTAGGCAGCCCCATGAAAGCCACTGGCACTGCTGAGGGCGCAGTGAGGCCCAGTGCCACCTGCAGAGCGCATGTCCTCAGGTGGAGACACCCCAGCCCTCCCAGCTTACCACGTTTGCCAGTACCAAGGGAAAACCTTGAACCAGTTGATTCATGGGATGGGGAGATAGCCTGGGCACAGGAGTAAGGAGTGCAGGACACCCCAAAATCCAACAGAAAGCTGACATCCTTCCCTTTCCATCTGTGCAGGAATGCCAGCTCCAGCCCCAAAGCATCATGATATGTCAGGAGTTTAAACCTATGGTTACTCCATAGTTATGTCTCTGGGTTTCAGACACAGGTGATTTTGGTAAAGAAAATGCCACACTTCTGATACAAATCAGTAAGCATCAGTCTGGCTATTCTGTTTTTAATGGCAGCTATTTGGAGTCACAGGAATGTCACACATTAAAGGCAGGAATAGAACGAGGGTCCACAGCGAAGCCACCAAACTCATGCAGCAATTTCAACTGCAGCTTGAAAGTGCATCTCACAGATTCTGAAAACTGAGAGGAAGATCCCTCATCTGGGGACATACTATGATCTTTGCAAAGTTTACACTGTTTTTTTCATTCATGAGACTGTTGTCTATTTCTCTCTTTTAGTGTGGCATTTCCTATCCAGCCAATGAATTGATTTGCACTTAGACAGCAAGCAATTCTCGGTAGATGATCCGTGCCCAGGAAAGACTGTTTCTGTTTTAAGGAACAGAACAATCCTTTCCAGGAATGCCTGAGTGTTTGATGTCACTAAGTGCAGTGGAAAGGTACAATATTTCAAGAAAGCGAAGCAAACATGCAGATACATAAAATACGCCCAGATATCATCGTTAGTCATATTTATATGTTCAGTATCTGTAATTTTCTCCCACCTTCAACAATAAAATTATTGCTTCTCTGTTCAGCATTATAGGAATCACATGCCTTACTTTGTGCATTGCTGTGGCTTGATATCTGTCAGGAAAAAAAACACAGATCTCTTACTCTGGCATTTAGGAACATTCAGCGTACGTTGGAAATGGGAATCTGATATTAATACAAAGCTATTTGTCCCGTCACACATCTAGCTAATTTTCTAGTGGGCTGACAGTTGGGCCCATTGTCTGGAATAATTTAATGTGCTGTAGCTTAAACTTACTATACTCTATGAATCATATACACAGATATTTCTAATGGAAAAACTGTGTTCATGAAGCATTGAGGTTACACAAATACAGCTGTGGGTCTGAATCTTCAGCCGGTGTAAATTGGCTTCATTGGAACTGTGTTATTTTACGCTGGCCGTGGACCGTACCAAACACATGTGAAAGGGAAAGATCTGGCAGAAGTATTGGCTTGTCCAATGCTGTCTGTAAACAAGAGACGAACACAAAAACAAACACAACTTTGTATTTAGGCCCTGGCTTAGCAAAGCATTTAGCTGAGCAAAGCTGAGTTCTATTTTAAACCTACAAGTACTTTCATTTAATTAAGGCTGTGTTTATAGAGCAGCGACAGGAATTACAGCAGATTGGGATTTTTTTTCTGTTGAAGCAGTATTGATCAAGTGTGATGATTCATTTAAAAAATGAAATATGCTGTCAAAATTTTCTTTAAATCCAAAATTTATTCAGGGGCCAGTATATTCCTGCTGGAGAACAGCTGTTTTCTTAGTGACCCTTCATGTAACCAGCTCAGGGTCAGAGCCATGTGAGCACTGGTGAGTGTTAATGGCCCTGACCAGTCTCATCTGTGGGCCAGGAACCCCACTGCAGCTCAGCTGGGGGAGATCAGCCCCCAGCTTTGCCACAGCCCTGCCTTGCCTGAGCTGGGCACTGATCCACTGACTGAGTTTGTTGCATGACCTGGGACCTGTCTTGTCCCTCTGGAATGGTGCTCCAATCATGGAGCTCTGGCTGAGCCTCGTTACCCTCACTGGTCCTGATTCTGACCTGCTGATGGACCTCCTAGCTCAGGCTTGAACTTGTCACCGTGACATGTCTGATGATTTATTGATTAGAACGGGTTGCTGTCATAGAATGGTTAGAGTTGGAAGGGACCTTAAAGATCAGCCCTCAGGGGCTCTGGGACAGGCTCTGACCACTGCCTGCTGGGTCTTTGTTTCTGGCTCCTTGTCCTTTAGGGAGCAGCTAGCCTGGACAGGTGACATCAGCCCTCTTATTTTGCTGAATTTCATTAAGGGCCTTGAGTGGAGAGATTCTTCTGTATTTCAGGTTGATGTCCTGATCCTTTAGACTGTTGGCTCTTCTCATGTGTTCTTCTGTGGAGGTGTTGCACTTCTGATGCCCTTTTCCAGATGCACAGGTGACCTAGGTATGTCAGGTATGACATACAGGTATGCACAGGTGACCTAGTATGACCTATGCTGCTTCCTCTTTAACTGTAGTAATGATTCTTCTTATAAGGCACCTGGTGACTTTCTTGATCGATTGCCTTTTATAAAGGTTGTTTGCAGGCACATCTTTCCAGGATCAGGCCCTTGCCTATTATTATAGGCTGCATGTACCACAAATCTTTTGTGCAGTATTCTTTTTGTTCAAATACAGGGTAAATTAAATTGCAAGAGATGTAAGGAATATGGCTTGATTTATCTTTAATTGAATTGTTGCAAATACTTCAACTTGCTTAATGAGATAGGAATAGACCTTGTAGCTGAAAACTCAGTAGACCTCAGGAGAGAGACTCTGGCAGTTACTTTTCTACGTGTGTTATTATTTTGTTCAAATTGTGGAAACATATGAAAATGAGCTTGCTTAGCTGTAGATGCCCTCAGAGTGGAACTTTCCACTTTCTGTTGTAGATTAGTCAATTTAACGCTGGCTGGAGAGTTTTGAAAATCCAAATGCACGTGGACTTTTATATGGACCTCTCTTTAATAAGGAACGAATGCTTATCTCCAGCATTTTCCAACCTATGGATCATGGATATTAAGTTCCTTAGTGGTTGGTAAAGGTATTTGAAGCAGATTTATTGTTCCTAGATTTGAATTTGCTATAGCATGTGCCTTGAAAAATTTTATGGGGTTCACAAATTGAAAAGGTTTGGAAAGCACTGATCTAATAGGGATTTCATCTGGTGTATAATTACTCATCTACCCTCTACCTAACTACAGGCAAGACATTCTTTTTGATTAGTGTGGTTTTTTTCTCTTTGTTAGCAGCATATGGAAGCGTAGCGGGAGAATACATTTATGCCTGGTGCATTACATGTGAGATTGACTGGAGTTTATTACAAAACCCTGCCTTATATTTTTTCTAAGTGCTCTTGAACGTGCTCTTCTTTTTCAGAATGTAAGATGAGTTGTGCTTGTCAGAGCAAATCCAGTAAACACTACTGGCCTTTGTCAATATTTATGCAGGAGGTTACCAAGAGAAAAGATAGTGAGGTAATGCAGAAGGTACTGTACTGTTGCTGATTCAGTAGCTGCTGCTCTCCCATTTTTGTATCTTCTTGTTGAAAGTTGATGCCAGAAGCATCACACAGGTGATTCTGGATGATGTCAGCTGAAGTATTTCCAGCAAAAAATCAACAGTCCAAAACATTCTATTGGGACCTTAGCTTGGATAGAAAGATAACCACAAAATGGAACAAGTGCAGGGAGAGGCAGTGTATCTTATGAAGAAATAAAAGAGCTGGGCTCTAGTGAAATAGACAGCAGGAGAGACAATGAAGCCTCCCTGTCCACACTGTGAAAGGTTAAATACCTGGGAGAATAACTTTTTTAACCTAAAGGACAGTGTTGATCTAAGAGCAAATGTGTATAAACTGGCCACGAGTCGGATTTAGGTCAAAGAGTATGTGAAGAGTTCAGTAACAGGAGCAGAATGTTTCTGGAACAGCTTTTTGTAGGAGGAGCTGAGCTGTGGCAGTTAACTAGTTTTCAGGTGGAGCTTCATCCCTTTACGAAAGGAAACTCTATACTGTGATTAGCTGCCAAAAGCAGTGATTGGACTTGACCTGAATGTCCCTTTGGGGCCGTTTTCTTAATGTGTATCCTATGTTGTTCTTCAAGATGGTGTGTTTATAATGGTTATCATTCTGCCCTTGCTTACATGTATGGGTTTGGTATTTATGGCTCCAAACTTACAGAGAAGATGATTTGCTACATGCAGGTTAATAATTAATTCCAGGCCTAGTATAGTGTCAGATAGATTTGGGATTTTTTATTTTTAGCAGGTATAAACAACTTCATTAGTTAATATTTTCAGTTCACTGGCTGCCAAAACCAGGAGGGCTGTAATCCTCCCATTGATACCACTTGGCATAGGGTGTCCTGCCAGCCGTGTGATGGGAACATCATCCTCTGGCGCTCTGTACCACTGTTTCAGAATTCAGTGTTGATGCTCCTCACTTAGGTTTGACAAAAGCCAGAGAGCAGAGCTTATTATTTGAAATGATGTTATAATTCTTATTTTATCTGAAGTAGGGCTGGACTTCACACAGTCTGCATGAATGCTGTTCCGTATCTGTGTATTTCTTCTCCATTCTCAAACAGCTGTTCTTGCCGTGTACTCACTAGTCTGCCAGATGTTACAGATCCAGGGAAAGTACAGAGTTGCATTCTCCCTCTGTAGGACTTATTCATGACCAGCTTGAGACCTGCTGTTTGCTCTAACACTTAACCTGGATTTTCTAGTAACTCATCAACTATGATGACAAAACACGAGGTTAAGAACTCATTGTTGCCAGCACAGCTGACATTGGAGATATGATCTCATACCCTTACTCTCAAGCAAAGTGGCCTCAAGACCACATGTGTAATAATTACTGGCACGTATGTGGTCGTTAATGACAG
>VZTM01028382.1:92811-110171 GCA_013400555.1 Jacana jacana | reverse complement strand
AGCGTAGGGTAGTTGCTTTAGCAAAGCATTGGATGGAGACCCTTTGGATCATTCATAGCTTTTCTGACTCTCTCATAAGAGACTAATCCTCTTAATCAAATGTAGCAATTAACATTCTTCAGCATATGCATCCACTTTCCTATGTATTGTTAGCAGCCGTGTGATGGGAACATCATCCTCTGGCGTTTATCTTTAAATATTTTTAAACTTTAAATAAAAGTTTATCTTCTGTTTAAAGTATGCTTCAGCTTCTCAAGTCACTGGAAGACTCTTAACTACTTACTTGTTCTCCAGATTACCTACAGCAATGTGGAGAAGAGCCAGTCAAGGAGATACTGAGGACAGCTGGTTCGTGTGTTTTAAGTGACATCACGTCCAGTCTTAGTTATTCTGTGCTCCTGTTTAGTGTCAATTCAGGACTGAACGAATGAATGATTGGCAGGTTTAAGAATTATCTCACTGGCAGTCAGCATGGCTCCAAGTAGTTAAGTCAAAGAAATAATTAAAGATCTATTAATTTTATGATAATTGCAAGGCGAAGTGTATTCAGGCATTCTTTTTCATGAATGGGATGAAGTCTATTTATACAGTGCTGTATAGCAATATTATAATGACTTGGAAAATCTCAGTTAGCTAAGACACTGTATCTAGTTTAAGCTGATCTCACAGGGCACGTTCTCCAGACTCAGCTATTTACTGTATTAAATACTCATTCCTTTGACAGGGAAACTAACTTATCAAAGGATGTTGAACATTCTTCCAGGAGACCAAGTTAGCCCCTTGAAACTAGGCTGGTCCTTGCAGGGCTGAGCAAAATAGCGATTGCTGGGGCATTGCCATGCTCATATCCTTAATCATAGAATCAGAGATGGTGTGCTTTAATTAAGCAAACTAGGCAGCACAGTCACTTCAGGAATCCAGGAAGCATCAGTACTTCTCATGTGGAAAACAATTTTAACTTGAAAGTGTTCAGGAGAACACCCAAGGCCAGCCAATGTTGACAGACCTTCATACTAAACCTCCTGGCCACTCCTGCAAACTTTCACAGCACCATCACGAGTCATGCAACATCTGGTATTTTTAGAACCTCAACTTCATGTCATTGCTATTAGAAAATTGTTTAAGTCCACTGCTAAACTTTGTGGTTAACAAGAAAGTTTGAAAATGCAATCCATTAGATCTCAAAAGCAAATAAGACCACATTTTTCTGTATTTATTTATTGAAATCCCATAATTGTTATCTCATGATCTGTGGGACTGCGTGACACATACCATTTTCCATGCACCCTCAATTAGGAGGGTGAAAGTTCAAAGTTTTCCATGATGCCATACCTGTGCAATAGAGAAAACCCAGTAGTATTTTCGGGGTACTTGGGGAAACATGTACAATTAAGTAAGCATTAAGCAGAAATGCTTGAGAAGTCCTGACTGAACCAGTCCTGGAAACAAAAGCAATGTAGACAAATCCAAGCAGTACTGGGCCCAGGCTGTCCTGTTTTGGGGAGTCAAGATACGTGATTCCACATAGCACTGAACTGTGCTTTGCAGAGGTACCAGTTAACCTGGAGCTTGGTTGGGTATCTCAGACAGAGTAACGCACTGTGTGAGCTAGACATGTCTGTGGTCTTGCAGAGCTGTGGCTGCTGTATAAAGCAAGAGTGATTGTAAATACTTTTTATTATTCATTAAGACTCAAGACCAATGAAGGTTTTTATAGAGCAACGTGCATCATTAACTCTACCTTAGACCTTAGTGAATCTGCATCTTCTTACTCTGCACTCATTTCTAGGCATCTTGCTTTATTTTCTCCCTGCTCCAAGCCACGTGAAACTCAAAACTCTGCTTTTTCCGGGGTTTCATGTGAGACTTGAGAGAGCTGGGGAGAGACTCCAGACCATATTGATGGGAGGGGCATAATTTGCTACAGGCATAGGCCAGCTGAAACCAAAGTAATTTTTTATGAAGAGTATAATAGAAAGATTCAAAGTCTAAATTGAAATTGAGTCTCTTCCAAACACTGCTGTTGCGCATGAATAGAAGTTTGAAGAACATACTGGTTTGGAAGGTGGTACAGATCTCATCATTGAGTTGCTCAATATTCCAGAAGGTCATCCTTTCAACTGCTATTGTGGATTTCAGTTGTTTAAATAAGACAAAAAGATTGATCAACTTTTAAATTTCCGTTCTTTTTTTCCTTCATAGTTTATTATTATACTTTAAAAGGCAGAAGCATGGTTTAACTTAACCTAGATTCTCGTCCAATAACATGTGTGTAGATTAGATGCAGGAAATGCTCCCTATCCACAGAATAATAGATTACTAGTTTAAATTACTTGTCTTAAAAAGATCTTGATTTGGCTTTGCTGAGCATAAAATATTAGATTTACTGTTTATTTTTAGTGGATTGCTGCCAGTTTTCTTCTCCCTGAATGTCTTTAGATTGTTTAAAACATTAAAAAATGCTCACAACAAATATATATCTCCTTACAAGAAATCTGTGTTGGTTTCTCAGCAGAGATGTAAAATCTTGTTGTTGGGACATGAACTTCGCTGTTATGGAAATTTTCTTTCTCTATTGGCTTTATGGCTTTTTTTTTTTTTTCTTTAAGCCCACAAGCATGGCAAATTATTTTGTGCTTATGTTGCCTATTAAATCTTAATAAAGTAAGAAAAAGGAGTCCAATGAGAAAGCTTTAGGTGCCTCTTCAGATTATAGTAGGTTGTTTCATTCTGTTTAATTGGCAGTAATGTTTGAAACCCGTGACCTCATCTTTGCATTGTACTTTCTGAAAAAATGGTGATAGGCCTGATTTTGATCAGCTCCATGGGTACGAATGAGAAAGTAACTGTGTCAATGATATTGTTTTGGATTGGAATTGATGTAACTTGAACCAAATTTGGCCTTTAGGACTATTCATCAACACAAAGTACAAGCTAGTATAGACTGTGTAGCCGCAAGTGGTTTTTCACAAATAAAAGATTATGAACTCAGGCAGATGAGACAGATTTCTGGGACCAGGTTGGTGTAGTGTGTTTTGCCTTTTGATGAAAGGAATATTCAGTATAGTTTTTGCAAAGCCCCTGCATAAAGCAGTGGACTCCCCTGCTGAATTGAGTGCTCAGTATTGAAATTCTGAGTTTATTGCAGGTGACCCATACAGGGCCTTTTCTCTACTCTTAGGAGCCCCATCTCTACAGGGAACATATAATTGACCTTGAGAAGCTACAGCAACATACAGTGCCTCAGCAGTGTGCTCTGGCTGGTCTTCAGCCTTCACAGGTCAAAAATTGTTATTCAGTGCTAAAGAACAAAACAGCTCTTGACTGGAGGACACGTGAATGTTAAAACAAAGATGTGGACTGATCCTTTGACTGAAAAGTGGTTGCTTAGAAGGTGCATCACTTGTCTTTTCACCTTAAAACACTTTCTTTAGCACCACCAACTGTATTGACCTGACCTCAACTGCCTCTATGATTAGTTTTTATTTCCTTATAATGAATGAATAAGTTGATTTTTTTTATTATGAAAGTCTCCTTGTTAATGGACAGTCCCCCAGCTTGCTGGGATGGAGATGAGGAAACATGGTGCGAAGGGATTCTGTAACAGAAAAGGTTTGAAGAAAAGAAGAAACCTAAGATTATAATGCCTGCAGAGCTGTAGTCAGGAGTAAAGAATGGAAGGTTCTCGCTTTAAATGCAGTTAGTCTCTAACACAACATGGAACAAGCCAAAACATAAACGCTCTATCTCCTAGCTGACTTGTCACAGCTTATAATGAATGAACGTGCTGCAGATCGAAGTGCTACAGCTAACGAGCTACGAAGTATTGAACGAGTTTCATGGGTTTTATTCACTGTAGTTCTGTCTGTGTCTGAAGTACTGAACTCTCAATTTTGCTCAGAAATGCATTTGGAAGTGGAAAAAGTTGAAATGTGTACTGTTTATAGATATTAATACTTTTTTTTTCTTTTTTCTCTTTTCATCCCAAAAATAATATGTGGAAAATAGAGTGGCTTTTTGAATTGGAAAGATGTAAGAAATATAAGTGTAGGAAGTTAACTGGCTATTTGAATGTAACGTTTGGAAACAATGTACAGACGAAAAAGAAAGGGGGGCAAGAAAATCCCATCAATAATATTTATGGAATTTTTGGTCCATTTCTGGATGAAGGGTACTTTATGAACTGCTAGATCTTCAGTCAGTGAAACAATCCCTCTGCTGCCATCTTTCTATATGTGAAATTCCCATTACTTATAGGAAAAGATTATGGGATCAGCTTACTGAGGAACATGCTTTATGAATTATGTTTCCTGACCTGTCATTCTGTTAATAATGAAATATGGTGATAACTTAAATGCTTCCATTGCTTGAGAACAGCTTATTTTGATGAGTAACATAGATTTGGGGTGGTTTTTTTTGGTTTGTGGTGCATATATATCTGCCTGAGAACTGTGGATCTTTATATTTTGCACTGTCTTTTATTTTTTGCCTCCTTGTCTCACACTTATTTTTTTTTCCCTCTGTCCTGTGTGAATACCTCTAGATGTTCGACTGGATCAGCCACAACAAAGAATTGTTCCTGCAGAGTCACACGGAGATTGGTGTGAGCTACCAACATGCCCTTGACCTACAGACGCAGCACAATCACTTTGCCATGAATTCCATGGTGAGTTGAGGGCACGCTGTGAACACTGGGTTTGTGTGTGTGAGTGAGGAGAGGGCTGGTGTGTGAGGCCACCTCCAGTTCAGAGAGCACTATGGACCTGTGAGAAGTGAAGTGAAGGAGGTCAGGCTAGGCTGCAGCAGCAGCTCCCTTTCTGGGAAGCGGGCTGTTGCTTTGTCCAGCCAGACACGATATGTGATTATTTCCTTGATTTAAGAGCAGCACAGTCCTGTGGAGTTTGTTTACATTTCGAAGAGCAAATCCAATATTTTTTAAGTTTTTGACATTTCTTTGACTGGGAATTAATGAGATCTCTAGGTGGTACCTTAATAATTTATGCTTCTACCCCTACACCCTGCTAAGGTACTTTTCAAAACCTCAAAAAAGAGACGTTAATCAAGCTGTCAATTGCAGCCACAGTAGGATTTGGGTTTTTTCAGTCATTAATCGGTCAGCCTTTTTCAATGCAACTCAACTTACCTTAGGCTTTTAAAAAAACAAAACAAAAAAGAAAAAAGAAAACAACCCAACAACCAAAAACCCCACATCATTATACATTTATAAGTGCTTTGCTCACTTTTTTATTATTTCCAGGCAAAACATTTTTATTCTGGAAACTGCTCTGCTTTCAGCACAGAAATGAGGACAGAATGTATTGATGTTTTGATTGTTGCACTGGGTTAGAAAAATCACAGAATCACAGAATGGGTGGAGTTGGAAGGGATCTTAAAGATCATCAGGTTCCAACCCCCCTGCAATGGGCAGGGACACCTCCCACTAGACCAGGCTGCTCAAAGCCCCATCCAGCCTGGCCTTGAACACTTCCAGGGATGGGGCATCCCCAACCTCTCTGGGCAATTTGTTCCAGTATCTCACCAACCTCACAGGAAAGAATTTCTTTCTAGTATCTAATCTAAATCTCTTTCAATTGAAAGCCATTACCCCTCGTCCTATTGCTACACTTCCTGACAAAGAGTCCCTCTCCTGCTCTCCTGTAGCTCCCTTCAGATACTGGAAGGCTGGAATAAGGTCTCCCCAGAGCCTTCTCTTCTCCAGGTTGAACAAGCCCAGCTCTTTCTGCCTGTCTTCATTGGAGAGGTGCTCCCTCCCTCTGATCATCTTCCTGGCCCTCTGCTGGGGTGTTCCAACAGTTCCATGTCCTTTCTCTGTACAGTTTTACAATGCAGAGATGAGCCTTCCCTGAATGCTCTCTGTAGACTACACAAAAGCTCACCCCAAGTAAACCAACTGCTGCAGGTGTACCTCTTCCTGCTCTGTGTGGTCCAACCACCGCTGCCCTGGGTCTGAGGCCTCAAAGGTGGTGCTTGAAGCTTAAGTTGGTGGTGTAAGTCACAAGAGAGTCACAACCTCCGATGCCGCCAAAGGGCAAGGGACTTGAGAGCAGCTGTCTGTAATGTGAAAAAGGTGTCCTGACTACCTGAGGTTGTTAAGCTTGTAATCATAACATTACAGGTGTTAGCCCTGGTATTCTGGCCAAATTCCATGTCAGGTAATTAACTTCTCTGACCTAAATTCCATCCACCATTTCCACCTACCTACCTATTCTTCACAAAAGCACTGTGTCTCACTAGGGCACTGAGTGACAGTGGAAGATGAGAATGATTATAATGTATATTAATCTATTTATTGTGATTATAATTGAAAGGAGCACTGCAAAGCAGGCTCCAGGCACCTGATTGTTAAGCTTGCCATCACGATGCCATCTAGCAAAATACAGGATAACACAGCCTTCATACAACACTGCCACTCACAGAATCCTAACAAATAAACGTGTCCTGGAAGGGAATGCATTAAGTTACTTGACTTGGTAAAGATGCAGTCAGTCATAATTCTTCAGAAAATGCCACTAGAAGAGTCAAGCTGGAGGATCTCCCTTTATCCTTTCTATGGTACCGTGTAGTAATATTTTCTTATTTTCTTAAAATAACTGGGAGCTAAACTTGGACAGAGATAATTGTTGTTAATAGAAAATTAATGAGAGACAGGGAGGATGCCACCTAATGGAAGAAAAATTATTTTCCTCCATTCTTCTTCCTTTTGTCCCCAAGTGAACTTTTGAGAATGAGGAATGCAAGGAAATGAGACATTTGCAAAGAACTTGGGGGAGCTCCTGGAGGCAGGGACCTCTCAGTGGCTGCACTGCAGCTCACAGATGTGCCATCTTACCATCTCAGTGCTGCCAAAGCCCTGTCTAATAGAAATGCCCAGGAGAAAAAAGACCTCTTCAGTCAAGGGGAAAGAGTGCAACAGAGGATGGCACCTGCCATTTTGTGCTCTCTCTAGTATAACCCCCACACACACTTGTATGGAAGCCCATACAGTCAGCACGTTTCAGTCTGCAAAGAACATGGTTTCCTCCATCTCTTTAGCCTGGAGGATCTGTGTGGAAGGGCACAAATACTGATCAGCCCTAACTTTCTACATTTAACTACGGTGGGAGATGGCACAATTCTGCTCTAACTAATTGGACTGAAATAAATGACTCTATGGAGGAACTCCACAACATAACAAATATGCCAAACAATATGTATGTGCTCAGATAATCCTCCTTATAGGAATATAACTCAAAGACAACAGTGTATCTCTATGCCATTTTCCATATGCTACTTTTCTCTTAGCTTTAGCTTAATTTTAGACTCAGTAGAAACTTTTAAAAAGTAAAATTCACCAGATTTCAGTTGTTGAACAGAGGTTACATAAGGAGTTGTGGTTTCATTATTGACAGTAAGGCAATGACAAGATAAAAAAAGACTGGAAATATTTCAGGTTACAGATGCAACTCAGGACTACTCTTCTTTCTTTTATTTACTGTTTTTTTAATCTAAATGAGGCCTCCTTAGTATTTATCAGAAATATCATAGTTTTACTGAATGATTGAAATTTCTGATGATAAAATAGGTTGCTCAAAACTTTCCATATTGCTAAAAGGACTGTATTAGTGTTATGTCTTTGCACAATTGCCTTTCTAGAAGGGATTTCAGTGCGAGGGTTGCACAGCCTGGCAAGTGAGGTGAGTTCTACAGCCTAATGAGGTCGGCTTGAGGAATTAAACAGGGCTGCTGTCTTGCAGAGGGTTGAGCATCCTATTTTTGGAAGGGCAGACGTGGGGGTATATCAAGCAGAAAGGACATTTGGAAAATAGTAGGAAAAGGGTAATAACGTTAAGGTGCGAGTTACTTGGCTAACCTGGAGCTGCTGCTCTTATGTCAGTATGGTGCTGCTGTCGGCAGTGGTGGTCTTGTTTCAAATGGAAAATATTCTTTGTTAGAAAAACAAGAAAGTGACTCCTGGTGTCCCCAAAAGTCAATATGGTGAATATGAGGTTGTTAGCGTGCAGGAGACATCAGCTTGCTGCAGAAGGGTGTTGGGCTGCATACTAGTCTCTCCGTTTGTGGTAGAGCAAGCAGAAGAGCACGAGGAGATTGAAAGAAAAATGACCCCTTCCTGGCTGCAGCCCAGCTCCTGTGGCACATGGTAGTTTTATCTCTTGGCACACAAAAGATCTCTATGCATACTTGTGGGAAGAGACTATAGTAAGGATGAGGCCCCTGTGTTTCTTCAAGACAAGATCCAGTGATGGTCAGCAATGAGCTCAGGATAGATTGACTAACCTGAATGAAGCAAAACCCAAGAAAGTTGGGTAATGACTCTGAAGACAGTGGTAGGACATTACATACCCCAAGCCTGCACAGCCATCTAAGCTGTGATCTAAGTTTGGTTGTCAGAGAAGTAGGGTTAGAAATATAGATCAATCTGTTTTGGGTGTAGTAACACGTTAGTGCAGGAGAGTCGGGCTGATAAGAGAAACTAATGGGAAAGAACCACCACAGCTAACTGTAGCTTCTTGAGGGAAGGTATACAAGGTCTGTATGTTTTGTCAGGGTTTCTGTTGCACAGTCTGATAATGTGGGGGTCTTTTGTTCTTTTTTATCTAATACAGTTTTCTCTAAGGAAATTACAGTCACTGATGTTAAAAAACTACAGTCATGTGATTGCTATTGCACAACTCTCTTACTTTTATGGCACCATCTTAATTGTTTGTGCTACCATTTGATTTCTGTTGGAAAATGGCTAGTGCATATTATCCAATAACGTTTAGATAACAGAGGAGAAGGTTTAGGTCTAGAGGAGAAGGTCCTAGGTGCTATACACTTTCAAAGGAAGAAATGGCCTTTGCCTCGCAGTCTGTT
Source organism: Jacana jacana (assembly GCA_013400555.1). Taxonomy (NCBI): domain Eukaryota; kingdom Metazoa; phylum Chordata; class Aves; order Charadriiformes; family Jacanidae; genus Jacana; species Jacana jacana. The sequence continues at coordinate 101,297 of VZTM01028382.1, read as the reverse complement.
GCCAAAGGCTCTGCTGCTACAATATTTATATACATAAATTACTTCTGCACGTCAGGACTCTTCTTGCATTAAGTTACCCACTGAGAAATATTTGTGAAGGTAAGGATTAGTCTTAAGTAACATAATGCAGAAGGTGTTAGAGAGCAAACTACAATTCTTGTGAATTTACTATTAGGTATGTAGTAATTTGTATTTCTAATCTGGTATTCCACAATCTCTTCATATAATACCCTTGGCTGCAGAAAGAAAATGTCAGGAATCCTTTCCTGTTTCTTTACCAGAGAATGAGGAGGTTTTGACTCTCCAGTCTGTTTGCAATCCCAAGTAGAGTATTGCAACCCACCCAAGTCTGAAAACTTAAGATTCTGGTGAGCTTTAATGAATTAAAACATTCATATTGCTTATATCTGATGAGTCTTCACATTCTGTCATGCTAATTATAAAACTGAAATATTTAGCTACTGTGCTTGGGGCTCAAGACATGAGATTGGTTCAAGACGAACAACTTTTCAAACCCAGTAAAATGGTGCTGCTTTTTAATATTTTTTATGTATATAAATCTTTTGGGTTTTGAGTCTCAAGGGTGAACTAGATCACATTATAAACCTTTTCTCTCAGTTTTTGCTTTATAGTTGTGATTTTTTTAGAAATTTGCTTTATAATTTAGCTAGATTTTATTTTTTAAATGCAATAAATTAGTCCCAGCAAAGCTTGGATTGAGAATAGTTCAGCTATCATGAATCTGAGTAACAAAAAAACCCCAGAGCATTCATATTGGCCGTGGGGCTTCTTCATGGCTTTTGGTGTTTGTTTTCTGTCAGTACATTAAAATAGAGTATTGAGAGAAGATATGGAAGAGAACAATGTAGCTGAGGACGGCTATATGTTTTGCAGGGAAAAACCCTACAGACTTCAGTGGAAGTTGGATCAGATCTTGTATCTCTAAGGTGTTTTGATTATTATGTTTTTTTAATTTACACTATGCCCAGTGCCCTTTGAGCCTGGCCTAACTAATAGTTAAAATATTCTCTAAGGTTCATCAAGAAAAAACACTCCAACTGTTTATTGGGTCATCCCTTTTGTCACATGCTTTCCCTATACATCTCTGCAGGCATGCTGTGCCCAAAGTTCCTGCTTGAAAAAACAATTTGTTGCTCTCTTTTTACAATAATAATTCTTCCTTTTAAAATAACAATGTGGGATGTGGAGAAGTCATGTATTTGACATCAAGTGTAGTGTGGTGTTTTTTTCTTTTAAATAAGGACCATAGATATTATTTTTTTTTCTGTCATTCAGGGCAGTGCTTGTTTTCATTTCAGGTTCAAAATAAATTATGTTAGTCTTTATCACAGCTGCAATGTTTATGCTGAAGCAATAATACTTTTCATGAAGATGAACATTTAGCTCCACCATTTTCTGAGTAATCCCAATAAACTAGTAAATTCAGTAGAGGGAAAAAAGCAGTGTTTCAATATGACACAAAGCATACTGATTGCAGCTCTGCACTTGGATACGTGGTGTACGTGCCATTTGTTCTAACCGACGCTATTCGTATTTCCTTTGCCAGGAGTTTTTGATGCCTGGATCTGTTAACCTCCTTAGAGGATGAGTTATCACTTTCTGTGGGACGTGCTTAAAAATGGCAGCGTTCAGTGCTGGCGTTGCCGCCGATCCTGCTGTCAGGGAGTTTGCTGTCTGACACTAGATGGAGATGCACGTTGTCCTAAGGAAGTCACCACGTATTTCAAACACGTTACAATTATCACGTAAAGGCTAATGGTGTCTGTTGAAAATTCCCGACATTTGTCTAAAATGAGCGATGTTTTTCTGTGTGTAGGCTGAGCTAAAATGCCATCCAATATTATTCTGCAACGGGCTACATATAACGTGCCTTGTTATAGAAACTTAAAGGTCTTAAAGATATCTCATGAGTTTATTTTGTCACTGAAACATTCTGCATTGGTTTTATGTGTTAGGTTCATTTCACAGATGATTTATAAACTCACGGTAGCACAGTGTATTCTGTGTATGCTATTGATTTTTTTTATTATTATTTTAAAGAAGAACTCTTCAACAATCAAATTTCAACTTCAATTAATCTGCAAAATGCTTTTCCTGCAGCCTACCTTCACTGCTTGCCGTCACAATGCCTCTACTAGTTCTCTAGGAAATGAGACGAACACAGCCAAGTTCCTTGCAGATTAAATGCTTCTCACTGCTCATTTTTCTTTTGTGAGCGTAAGGTATTCTTTTAATACATGTATTAGAAGAAAGTATTGTTCCAGCTAGAGTTGGAGGGTTTAATTAGGAGGGAAGGTCTCCCAGCATGCCCACTAGATGATCAGGCTGAATTAGTGTATTTCCCTGTGGGAGATCATGCCACAATTGAAACTCAGCTACTGTCAGTGCTTATTGCTGAGACTGAGGCCTGATATCCCACCTAGTGACCTTTGCAGTGATCTGGGAGAAACAGCCATGTTACCAACATTGATAACCAGAATCAAGGCCTTGTTTAGGTGACCGAAATGGACCGAGAATTGGTGGGCGAAGGAGAGTACTTGCCACTGGCAAGGCATTGCACAAGGCTTTCCTAAACTCTAAAAGAAACTTGTGCATATCATGATGCTGATGCACATGTGGTGAACTTTTTCTTTTGCTTGCCAGTCTTTAGAAGGCAAAAATCCCCTTTTTTGACTAAAGTTTCAAAGTTGAAATAAAGTCAATGAAAAATTAACATCGGGAGCATTTTTTGGAAAGTCTGCAAATACACATAGAATACAGGTATTTTGATGACAAATTGAATATATTAGCCAAAACTGGAAAAGGTATGGAGTTTGTGGGCTGGCTACAAGACAAGTTGACACTCTTCCATGAAAAATTCTCATCTAGGAAAGTGACATTTCATCCATGAACATCCTCATCTCTGTATAAAAACAAAGCAAATAGACATAACAATATATAAAAGTCCCTAACTTATAAAACAGACTCTAAGAACTTCTGCTGTATTTCAACTGTATTTTATGGTTGGACTTGATGATCCCAAGGGTCTCTTCCAACTTAAATGATTCTATGATTCCATGAACTAATCTCACCTTTACCCTTCGACTACTTAATATATCTATATACTCTAGGTATAGGGAATGAAGGAATTCAAAGTTGTTTTCCTTCATGCTCATTGCATATATATATTTAAAATTAATCTGATGATTTTTAGCCAAATCCAATTTTTAAGAAAAAGTGATGTGATAAGGGGCGGGGGGGGAAGCAAAACTGAAGGCTGGGTGTTGGTTTAGATCTGTGTTACTTATGTGACAGCTGTCACAGTCATGGTTCTACCAGGGAGAGCAGAGAGGCTGGGGCTGTGGCCCCATCCTTCTTTCCTTTAGCACCTACAGGTGCAATGAGTGTACTTTGGAGTTATCCCACACACTTTGCAGGCATACTTTGTCCTGCTTCACAACTTAGTTTGGACCTGTGCCTGCCTTGGTAGGGCTCTGTTGTGTTTCTTGTTTGGGTTGGCAGATATCTTTCCACATTGTGCTCCCACTCACTATGATGAGATCCCGCTCCAACAAACATTTCCACCTTTGATTTATTATTTGCCCATGAGTAATGCTGTTAAAATCATCAGGGCTGCATCTGTCCTTGTGCATAAGGGTCTCACAGACTCTACTCCCTGAAATTCCTAAAGCCCTTTTGAAATACTTTAGTGAGACAAGAAAGCAATGAGTCAACATTAGCAAAACATCTCAAATTCTGGGATGTGCCTTTCTTCTAGGGAGGAGAAAGGAGAAAAGAGTGTTTACATCAAATGACATTCCAGAAATCTGCAAGACAGCTGTCATTTGTCTTTTGATGGTGCATCTTTGTAAGACATTGTCATGATGGTTATTTATGTTCAGGTTAACATTCCTATGCAGAACGGGGGTATTGTAGTGCAATTACATTGCTGTCTACAGTTTGGCTGGAAGAAAAAGCAATCTTTCCACTGCTTCAAGGCTAAATAAAAGCCATCATCGCAAATTCTTATGAAAGAACCGAAAATATTACCCTTTTAGTAGGCTTTTTGACTCCTTCTAAATTCAGAATGTAGTTAAGTGATATCTCTGCTGGAGAACAGCTTAAAATAACCTGAAGAAAATATAACATTTTAACTGAAGAATGTAATTTAATAGACATTTCTATGGAAACTCTTACATTTCTATTGAACATCCTTATGAATTCTTTTAAATTCTGTAAGACTTTTCCATTTGTTGACACTGCATGTCTATAAAGGATTGTCAGAGAGTTCTCAAAGGACAGAAAGCAAACATTTCGTTTATGAATATGTGGTTATAGCATCCAGGAATATGAAATAATGCAACAGAAATATCAAGAATAAAATAGAAGCGATGACTAAACCCTAAAAGGTGAGTAAATAGCTAAAGTGTGGCAAATTAGTTTTACATCAATAAATTCAAGGGGAGGGAGGAGATAACAGTGTTAGATAATGGCATATAGATGTGCAAAAAGATTCCTGAGGGATGTATTTTCAGAGTGGAAGGTAGTATGCCTGCTATTCATGCATATTTAACAGGTGGTTGATTGCTCTCACTGAACTGCTCAGCTTTACTCCAAGTGATGGTGTTTGGAACCTGTAATGAAGGCAGAGGGTGGCCACAGTTCTGACTCTTTATTTATGTGTGCTTTTTAATTTTCAGAATGCCTACGTCAACATCAATCGGATCATGTCTGTTGCATCAAGGCTTTCCGAGGCGGGTCATTATGCTTCCCAGCAAATTAAACAAATATCTAGCCAGCTGGATCAAGAATGGAAGAGTTTTGCTGCTGCTTTGGATGAGCGCAGCACCATCTTGGCCATGTCTGCTGTCTTTCACCAGAAGGCTGAACAGGTGAGCTGCTTTTGTGACTTGCAAAATGATCCACTGCTACTTTGATATTGATGGTGCTGTGATTATTACCTGATGGCATTTGGCTTTTATGGATTGAGGTTAAAAGCCTTGTTCCTAGTTGTTCAGTGTCTCAAAAACAAATAGCAATATTTCCCCAAGAACACTGGCACATGTTTCTTCAGTGGGTAAGAAAATGTTTATGGCTTAGTGAAGAGAAAGAATCTGATCATAAGCGAAGTGCACTACTGCAGTAACATGCTGCCTTATTTCTATTGCCTAATACTTCTTCAGTGCTGTGGATAAACTCAGGCTGGAGAGGTGGGCCCAGGTGAACCTCATGAAGTTCAACAAGAGCCAAGTGCAGGGTTTTGCACCTGGGCTGGAACAATCCTCACTCTCAATACAGACTAGGGGATAAGGTATTAGAAAGCAGCCCTGAGGAAAGGGACTTGGGGGTGCTGATGGATGAGAAGCTGGACACGAGCAGGCAGTGTGCACTTGCAGCCTAGAAGACCAATCACATCCTGGTCTGCATCAAAAGGTGCATTGCCAGTAGATCCGGAGAGGTGATTCTGCCACTTTGCTCTGGTGAGACTTCACCTGGAGTACTGTGTGCAGGTCTGGAGCCCTCAATATAGGAAGGACATGGACTTGATGGAGCGGGTCCAGAGGGGTGCCAAAAAATGATCAGGGGGTTGGAGCACCTTTGCTATGAGGACAGGCTGAGGGGGTTCAGCCTGGAGAAGAGAAGGCTCCCAGGAGACCTTAGAGCAGCCTTCCAGTACCTGAAGGGGGCCTGCAGACAGGCTGGGGCGGGTCTGTCTACAAAGACCTGCAGTGACAGGATGAGGGGCAATGGCTTCAAGCTGGAGAAGAGCAGATTTAGATTGGATATTAGGAATAGGTTCTTTACTCTGAGGGTGGTGGACCACTAGAACAGGTTGCCCAGGGAGGTGGTTGAAGCCCCTTCCCTGGAAATATTCAAGGTGTGGTTTGACGAGGCCCTGAGCAACCTGGTCTAGTTGGGGGTTTCCTTGCTGACTGTGGGGAGGTCCCTTCTGGCCTGGACCATTCTATGATTATTATGGTCAGGAAAACAGTATATGTATTTGCAGTCATATGTATATGTGCACAGGAGTATGCACACATGTGATACAGACCCGTACCAGCAGACAATTTCCAGGAGCCAAAGCACAGTATTGTTCAGGAAACTTAATGGAAATCATTCCACTCCCTACTCTTGCAGTGCTCTCCATATCCTCAAACTTTGCTAGACCTTGCTAAGTAGAGACTTCAGAGACAGCTAGGAACATCCAAGAAAATTTTTCATGTCTTTGAACTCTGATTTATGCCTTTAACAACTACTGAAATTGTTCCATAGTTTCATAACTACAAAAGATTTAAAATGTATCAGTGAGTAAACCTGCTTTTTTTACACTTAAACCAGGTTCACTTAACAGTGATGAGTCAACTTTGATCATGTGTTAATTACATTTATTTTCCAGTGACAAACACTGCTTTGGGGTTCTCTTCAGTATTTTTGTGTCCTTGTTTTTCTAAGGCCTTAAGTGGGTGCACTTGATGTTTATAAAATGACCCATACTTCAAGTGTCCAAAGAAGAAATTATAACTGATAAGTCAAAAACTGTGCTTTGTAAGCCACCTATGTATGGAAAAGTTTAGCTCAAAGAGTAGAGATTTCCTTTATTGTTTGTTTCTTACTGTGGAACTATAATGGATTATTCATTTTGTGTTTCCTATTGACAACAGGCCATAGCATAGAGCAATTACTCACCCTGCTGGGCACTTACTCACGTAAACACACTCAGGGGCTCTGATGGGACTGATAAACTAAGATGCCCAGAACAAGTACTTTCATCTCTCTACAATGGGCATTGCATTATTTAGGTGGAGTCTTCATGATGGTATATGTCAGTCATGGGTTCATAAAGAGACATCAAAAAAGAATTTACATCCAGTCTACAGTCATGATGAGAATGTTTAAGGTTAATTAAGGAATTAATTCTTTCTTGTTTGTTTTGTGTTTGGGTTTGCAGGTTTTTTTCCATTTCTTTTTTTTTTCATGAGCAATTCCCTGTTTTTCTGAAGTGTCAGTCTTGTTTGCAATTTTTGAAGTGTTACCAAGGTATTGTATAGCATGAAAGGCAGTAAAACAGCAAGCTGTATTGAACTGTCTGTCAAGCTAGAAGTGATTTTTTGGTGTGTGTGTCCTCCTACCTTTTGAATGCTGTCAAAGTGGGTATTTTGCCTCAGCCTTAACTTATAAAAAACTACACTAATGTCACTTTCAGCTTTTCAGCAGTTGTTTCTTTACAATTGTATGTATGGGTCTTAAAATTCCAGTCCTGCCTTGGCACCCCTTCATAAGAAACTGAAGTTTGTGCTGCCTGACAGAAGCTAGTCTCTCATCACTAAGCAGACAAGACAATTTGCTAATTGTGAATAACAGTTGCTCTTCACTTTCAAAAAGAGACAACTCAAGTGGCAGATAAGTGCTGATATGAAGCCTGTGAACCCAGACTGCTGCAGAAAAGAAATGTGGGAGTCAGTGTGTCCATTAGCCAGAACTAAAATTTTGGCCTTGCCTTAGCAACTCTGGTAGGATAAACCAATGACTTGAATGCTAATAATTTAGTCATTTGACCTCTATAAAATATAAAAAATGAGGTGTTTGGGATTTGGTCTATAACTCATTCTGTAGTCTATCAAACATTTCTTCAAATGTGCCTCTTTGTTATTTGATACCACTCAGGGTTTGGGGTTTTTTTATTCAAATCATGGCTTTGTTATTTTACAGTAAATAAGGCTTAAATCTCTGAAGCAAAGATGTAGATAAACCCACTATTTCCTCTATCCCAGATCAAATCTCTTTTTTTGCTCCCTCTGTTCTCTCAGTAAAGGTAGTCTTGCTGCGGATCCAACCATTTCTCCCACAGCGTACCCCTGCTTCCCCCATACTGGTCTGATATGCAGATTGTCTTTCCTTCTGCAGTGTGATAAGCTCCTACAGTCTCTTTGTTCATTCCTTCCTATTGATTGAAGTTCTCTGTGATGCCAACAGGAAGCAAGTTGATTAGGACTAATCTTTCAGCCTTTGGCACACCCCAGCCTGTAAGGAAGTTGTTGCTCGGGACAGAGATTTATGAAAAGCTCTACGATCTCTCTAATATGCAAGCTGAGCAGGAAGCAACTTGTTTTTCAAGGTCTCTTCCTAAAGACCCCACACAGAAAACTGCACAGAATACAGTTTGTCTGGCATGGAAAGATGAAAGGCTGAGTCAACCCTGCTGGGAATTGAACCTCACATCTGTCTTCACGTGCCTGAGAATCACAGTGCTTTCCTGGCGCTTACAGCAGATCCATGTGGCATGTTGAATGGAACTTGGCTGAATGAGTTCCTGGATCAAAGCTTCTTTTTTTTTTTCTCCTTTGTTTCTTTGTGTTTCTTTTTTTCTTTCTTTTTTTTTTTTTTTCCTGGTATGGGAATTTGTGTGCACGTGTGTGTCTTCCTTAATTTTTTGAAACACGTTTTCTACATGCTAAACCACTGTCAAGAAAAGAGCAAATAAGAGC
>VZTM01028382.1:36237-90791 GCA_013400555.1 Jacana jacana | reverse complement strand
CTGTCAAGAAAAGAGCAAATAAGAGCAAAGGAAAAAGGAAAGAACAGAAAGAAAGAAGAGACAAATCTTGCCAATTTAGCTTCCAGCCAGGCTTCCTTCAGCACATGTGTTTAATCAAAAGCCAGTAAACTGAACTCCAAAAAACCACTATGTCCAGGTCAAGGTGCAACTCAGGATATTCAGTGGAAGTGTTTCCCAAATGTCCCTTAGTTCCACCTGCTACAAATCTCATTTGTTAGTTTGGGTTTTTTTAATTCTTTTCCCTTTTTTGATGTTCCCCCCCCGCACCCACCCCCTTTTTTATGCTTGCATGGCGATACTCTAGCACAACAGAGAAACTGCTTTTGTATCTTTAGGTATGTCTGAGGTTATTCAAAGTTGCAGGAGTATCTCATTGTGTTTTCAAGGGAACTTGATTTACACCAGATGAGATTATGGCCCACTAACTGCCGGATGGGGGAAGCAGACATGCCAGGTATCTTCCCTTTCTTGGATATAATCTCTGAAAGTGTGCTAAAGTATTCATCAGGTGCTCACTCTACAGATCCTGTCAGAACGAACAAATTAATGTCTTCAATCAGCCGAGAGGTGTCAACCAATTAATTCTGGGTCAGAGTCTACCCTCAGAAGTGCACAAGCTGAATTACTATTTAAGGTAGTAGGTGTTAAGGGTACACACTGGACATTTATGCTGATTCTCTGAAGACTGACCTCTGACCATTTGTTTCATATTACCTTACTCTCCAGCCAGGAAGACTGTTCTCCTCTCTGCCTGGATCTCTCTAAGCACATCCTGGCAGCCAGCTATCTATAAGATCCAGGGATAAGACCAAGGTAACTTCAGCCTTAGATAGGGAAATTCCAGAAACAACAGGAAATAAGCAATTAACCTCATACAAAAAAAACCCCCAGGGCATCAAGAGATATTGTAGGTCACCAAGGAAAATGATTTTATGGCCTCCTTCCCATCTTTCCTGACAGCCATTCTGGAGCACAAAGGTTCACTAGAGTTTGGTTTTAATTTCTCCAGGGCCTAGGGGAACCAACCAGGTTATCGTGCAGCTTCCACACATAGGCCTAGCAAGGACATAAGCAAGGACTGTGCAAAAAGATGTGGAGAAATATGGACGATGAAATGTCTGAGCTGTGGTTTGGAGCAACCATGTGATACAGCAGTGCAATCCCTGAGGAAAACTAGTAAGAAATGGTCTGAGGACACATTTGTACCTGACCTAATATGGAATTTGCAATTTAAGGGAATAGGTTCTGAGTTGGGATTAAGTGTAGATCATTACTTTAAAGTTACTTTTGGATTGGATCAGAGGCACAAAGGTACCTTAGGGAGTTTTTTCTTCTCTTTTTTTTAGGATAGATTTTTCTTAATCTTTCCTGAAGTCCTGAAAAACATAAATTATTATTGGAGCCTGTAATTTCAAATCATATTTAAGCAGTTCTTATGTTCCAGATAGGAGCTTCTCTAGTCTATGGGCTAACTGGAAATTTAAGCAATTGATTTAAATGATACTGCGTATCCAGTGGTCAGTAACAGCTTCTGTTCCAACCTAACAGTTAGCAATTTACAATTTTAAATGCATCTCTTTTCACCTCAGTCAAATGGTGATTTTTGTGATAGAAATATGTTTCCAGCATGAAGGGTTACCTTTAATAAAGGTTTTTGCATTTGGCACAATATGTGACAGGTAATAAAAATTAACATACCTGCTTTTTACAAAACACCCAAAATAATATTCCTGTGACACGAATTAACACTTTGCAAAAATCCTTTAAGAAACCATTTGTTCTCCCTGCATGAAGCTGCATACACAGCATAGACAACCATGAACTCTTTCAGGGTACCTAACAGGCTGCATTTCTTAAAACTTTAAAAATAGGTGATGTCAGCTGCTCCTGCCAGTGGCAGTAGTGAAATTACTGATGTAATTGTTGATGTGATATTGTCTATGTAAAATAGATACATAAGAGAAAGGTAGATGTGAGACAACAAGGTTGAACTGTGGTTATGTGCATAGGATCTTCTTGAGACTGCTTCCACCTATTGTGCAAATCACAGTTTGGGGATACAGCAGTCATAACACTACAAAAGTTTGTACTAAAATTGGTGGAATTCAGCAGTTTTGATGAGAACCATAACAGTGTGATTCTAGCAGCAGGAACACTGGTCTATAAGGTGTAAAGGTCTTTTGTTCACTGTTTTGACCAAGAGATTCATGTAACAGCTCCAAAAGCAATTGATCTCAACTCTGTGCCCTCAAAACATCATAGGAAATGTTGTGAATTCCTCTGCCTTGGCAAAAAATATGATTACTTCAGCTTTGTGCAAGGTCTTTTGGTATTTCATATAAAGAGATTCAGCAGATCTGGAGTCAAACCAACTGAAGAGAACGTGCAGTCCTTGCCTCTGGTCTTCTAGAAAATACAGTTTTCACTGGTGGATTTGTATGTTGTAGTAATGAACATGTAGGAATTCATCTTTGTCACTGAATCCTTGTGCACTGAAAAGAAATGTTTACAATGCAAACACTTTATAGCTTTGATTACACAGCACCATAGTGAATAGCTTTACACTGCTAATAAATAAGGATGCTGATGCCAGAGCTGAATTGAAATTCTTCGTCTTGCATCTTACAGCCCTTCATGCTGTAAATGAGTGCTTTACTAACAAGCCACAGGTGAACACTTCAGGAGAGGGTAAAGCTGGGTTCCTGGAGGTGGTTTTGTGGCATTATTCATTCACCCTACAGGGCACTGCATCTGTTGTATAATTAGCTGTTCTTTTCTTATAAATAGCCCCGAAGTATGGTAGGCTGGTTTCATAGAAAGATGGAGGAAGATAAAATATTACTGAGAAGTAATGAGGTGGCATTAGGCAGTTGCTATGGACAAAATTTGAATGTGTGAGCTGTGTCACTGAAGTAAGCTCTCCTTAAAAGAAAAACAGGATGGGAACCTTAGAGACTAAATTCCTCCTTCCTTTTACAGAACAGGCAGCCCCCAGGAGAGCTTCCCCAATTTATTCAGCCAAAGTGCACCAGCACTGCTCTACAGGCTGTTAAGAGTGGAAAAATATTTTTTTCCATCCCTCTGCTCCCCAAAGCCATTCACTTTCTGGCTGTCTGTTAAGGCTTCCAACCAAGGTGCTAAACCATATCAATTGCAATGGCAATGATTTTTTTTCCCCTCCCTTTTTGTGGATGTCTGCCCACCAGGAACTGGACGGAGACCAGCAGCTCATTTTGCATTGGCTGCTTAGCAGCCGTCAGATGGTAATGGTATCTGATCACTGCAGACCTGGGCCAGAATCAAATGAGTGACCCAGGGGTTTAGAGACTTGGTATCCTATTAGCAATCCCACTGAGCTGGCCCTGGATTGGGAACTGCATGAATACAGACTGGCTGCCTTTCACTGAAATGAATGTCAGCATTGATTTTAGTGGGAGTTTTCCATTGCCCAAATCAGTAGTGTTAAGGACAGGTAAGTGACTGAAGGAAGATTGACAGCTGAGACAATGTCAAATACAGCTGGAGCTATAACTGTGTCCTTTTGTGCTTCATGCTGATGTTTTTTCACTAAACATGCCACAGCCTCTCTATTTGGAATGCAATATTGTACCCTCCCTCCGTGGTATGCAAATACTGTTAGAATGGGTGTTTTCTGAGCATGGTTAAAGGAGCATTTGTTTTTAATCCAGAAGAAACTAAAAACATTCCTTTTGGTCTAGGTGTTCTTGAAGTACTGAGGAGGTGACAGGAATGTGCTGCTTCAGGGAGTCCAAAAGACCTCCTTTATAATTATTACATTTGCCTCAGTCCATGTTGCAGTCATCTGTAATGCTCTACAAAGTTTTCTAATGGTGATGAGATGTTGTTCTGTGTCACTGTGGCTCATTGTTCCTGGAATTGTTTCAGTTCCTTTCAGGTGTGGATGCCTGGTGCAAAATGTGCAGTGAAGGAGGCCTCCCCTCAGAAATGCAAGACCTGGAACTGGCCATCCATCATCATCAGACCCTGTACGAACAAGTAACACAGGCCTACACAGAGGTATGTGCTTCCTAGCGAAGAATGTATCTGTTAAGCAAGAACAGATATCTTACTGCATTTTGGAGCTTAACTTTCCTAAATGAGTTAGGTTCTGCATTCCATTTCTGCACAATTTTCAAAGGAGTCAGATCTAATCCCAGAATGTAGGAGGTGACTCCTAGCAATTTGTACAGACACAACAGAACGATTTGGGGGACAAACCCCATACGGAAATGAAATCTAGACCTAGTGCTGGCACTCCATGGAAGAGCTACTTCACTGCCTTTGCTGAACAGGGAACTCCTTTCAGCCCTGAGCAGCTTTATTCCTGTTGCTTTCCTTCTATGAATGAGTCCCAGCTCAAGCACAGGTATGCTAATGGGAACAGAGAATGCAAAAGGCTTTTTTCTTCAATACCCTTCAAGTCACAGAGCTGTCAGATCCTCCTTACAATGAATGCTGCAAGACACTGTGCTTTAGATAGAGTCAGAAAATCTAGAATCATTTAGGTTGGGAAAGATCCTTGAAATCATTGAGTCCAACCATTAACCTAACACTGGTAAGTTCACCACTGAACCATGTCCCTAAGTGTCAGGTCAGATGTATTTTTATGTACTGTTGTCAAATATCTGAGATCTAAATGGAGTATGTGTTGTTTTCCTTTAAAAGAGGGTGCCAAGGAAGCTAAGACTAAAACACATTTTCTGGCATTTTGTCAAAAAACCCTTCAAATTCTTCACTTGCTTTTTCCCCAGCTACTGACAAGCAGCCAACATTCACTTCATCTGACTGTGATGAGGGTATGATTGAGGGTCTGTATTCAGTCCACTTTATTTTCCAGGAGGGCTACAGGACCTCCCTGGCATCTGGGAGGAGTCCTGTTAGGAATGGAATGAGGTTAGTCTGGATGTCCACCCCAGGCACGGCACGGCCTGGGGTGCGTATTACCTTGGGGGTGGGAAGCTATGTGTGTTATCTGTTCTATTCTGTTATTCATGTCTCTAGGACTCAAGCATGTTGGAAAGTAATCCACAGATCACCTGAATTAGTTGTATTTTTCATTTTCCTGTACGGTGCTGTGCTTAACCTGTCTTGCTGGGTACCAAGACATTTTGCTCCTTGCAGGGTTTTCCAAGCTGGACCAGTCCAGCTGGACTACCATAGTAGTGCTTGCTACACCTAACAACTTATCAAGTGAAGACTCCAGAACAGAACATAGCAACTGTCCTCCATGCTCAACCCTTGCTTTGGTCATCATGTTCTTTGAAGAATGTGTAGTATAAAATAGAAGAGGAAAGGATTTGCTAATCTAGGCATGGTGGTAGGCACTCACACCTACACAGTGAAGTTGTGTAGATACCTTAAGAACAAGTGTAAGGAGTGTTAGACTGAAATCTGTTTTCTGAACACCTGAAAGAATTTGGGAGTTAGTCAATTAGAACAAGGAAATCAGGGTTGCAGTTACCAAGGGTAATTCCTTATCCGACACTCAGGCTTCTCAGGAACGGCAGCTTGTGTGAGCAAAACCAGAGCAGTCCTGTTGATCTCTAGTTGCAACTGTGAATTTTATACAAGTGCCTAGTCAGGTGAAACTAAATATTCTTTATTACATTTAAAAGTTATTTCTAAAAATTAAGTCAAATTGGCATTAAATAAAAATGCTTGAAACCGGCATTTTGTTTATGAGCCCCAATCTTAGATTTTGTGAAATGAAAATTAATTTAAAACTTATTACCAAAAGCAACCATTAATATGTATTTTGCTTTTCCTGGTACTTCCTCAGAATGCTAAAACTTGTTGCAGATGTAGCTGTTTAAAACATTTCTATATTATTTTACTAATAAGTACATTTTTAAACTCTGTGTAGAATTGCCAGAGAGCTTACAGTCTGTTATTTCAGAAATGTTCACCCTTTTCCCACAGCTACACGGTGAGCTGAAAAGCCTGGATTAGATTTAGGAGTTCTGCCTTCTATCCACATGCCTATTTCTCCAATCTAGATAATGCCACTTGCCCATAGAAAATGTTTCTTCCCTCAGAGCTCTCTATGGTGAGATGAAAATTGTAGCTTTTCCTTTCCATTCTTTTTCTTCAGCCACTGAAAATCTGTTTCAATTTCTAGAATTGTAAGAGATTTGGGAGAGAATGAAAGTTCCTTAGAATAACCATTTAATATTGATATTTAATAGGATATTAATTAACATTTAATAGGACAAGTGGCTATTTCGTTCTGTTACAGAGTATAACAAAGCAGTACAGATTCACTGCAAGAACCAAAGAATCTTAGGGAGTCAAGAGACTTGTTTTCAATCTTGCTCTGGTTGTAGCCATAATTATTGGCCTTCTTTCCTTCATTGCACTTGAGCAAAGCTCAGAAATAGTGGGGGCAGAGATCCTGGGCCTGCTATGCAACCCGTAGCTAAGCAATCCTCTCCTCCTGTGCAAAGCTGAGTGCTGGCAGAACAGGCCTTCTTCTGAGAATCAGGGGGGGCTTTTACTTTTACTTTGGATAGAACATGAGATGTATGCCTTTGGTAGGTAGATTCCCCTCTTGCAAAAAGAGTTCCTCTGGATGTCTCCAGCCAGAGTGTGTTTAAGTTGCTCCACTGGTGTTTCTAGTGGATGGATAGCAGGAGATAAACTTGGGGCACCCTTTCTAAGGACTGTACTGATTTGGTAAAAACAAAGAGATGGGGAAGAGAGTGTTTTTCTGCAGCCAGACTTGAGCCTGGTTGATTGTAAGAGCATCTTGTTCAGTGTGACTTGATTAACTGCACTTTACTGTCTGTTCCCAGAGGCATGATATTTTTTCTCTAAAGACCTTTTTTTTTTGTTTTCCTACTGCAAATTGTAGCCGTTTCACAGATGGCACCATTAGTCTAGTCTCTTGCAAGGCTTTGGAAGTCTTTCTGACCCACTGTATAAGAAATCTACAGATTTTAACTTATTCCCTCTCTATGCATACAGCAACTGTGAAGATTATTCCGGTAGAGCAACAACATTTTTTGGTTCATCCTAGGTCACATAACTCCTTACAGAGGCATTTGCAAACTGCCCACCCCAGCCCTTCTCCTACCATGAAGGCAAAAGGCAGGAATATCATCATATGGGAGGAGTGTATATGTGTGTTGTGTCAGGTGGCGAGTTAAACCTTCCCAGAGAGTCCAGCAGCAATTCTGTTCTTTTCAAAATCAGTGAGATATGATCAAATTCACTTTGACAAATGCTGCACTGGCAATTACATCCTACAGGGACTGCAAGTCAGGCTGGCTGCAGGTCCATTCGTTTTAAGACATTTGCAATACTTCTTAAAAATACATTGTGAGACCTAAGTGAAGCGGTGGAACTAAGCTGGGTTGTTGATGCTTGTCTTCGTGTGCAGCCCTTGAAAAATTCAAAAGCTTCACATGAAAAGAGATTTGGTGATTTTTTATTTTTTTGGCAGCTAGAAGGAGAACATGGAAATGACTGCAAGAGCACAGTAGGAAGCTTCTCCATTTGTGAAGGTGCTCCCGCCCTTTCTGAAATCTGTTCATTGGGGAACTCTGAGAGCACAAACTTTGTGTGCCCATTGATTGGGAATGCAGTAATATCCACAACAAAATTACGTTCAGAAAAGAAACACTTAAGCCAAAGAACTTCAGAGCTGCAAAAGATATGAAATCCTAGAATATGTATCTGCAATCCTTGTGAATACTGAGTACCATTGGTTACCTGATTGGCCCTGTGCTTCTTGCCATATATTTACTCCAGCATGACCAGGCAAGCATGTAAACTGGAGAGCAAAAGAACACTTCTCATAGACTCTATTTTGTGTGAATGATTATTAGCAGGAAAACACAAGTGCTTAAGTCTGGTGTTTATTCTCTGGCTGTGCAGAGAATGACTGGAAGGATATGTCCATGAGGGAAAAATCATAACTTGTAATCCCTGAGGCTTTTTAGACAGACAACAGGAAAAAATTATCATGCAATAGATAAGAGACTAAATCCTACAGAAGTAAAAGGAGTAAGAGAGAATGCAGAAGTGTATTTGCTCTTCACCTCACAGCACAAATCTGGGAGAACGTTGTCCTTTCTCAGTTTTGAATGAAACAGGGAAATACAAACCGTTGTCTTTGAAACAGTCTTTTTGTTCTGCATTGCTCCAGCCACTGAGACTACTTCTTGTACAGGCCTTGTTGGCCATACTCACCCAAGTGCTCTGGAAGAACACTTTTTTGTAAGATGACTGAATTCAGCCTGGTGTTTTGATCAGTCACAGTTAGGATACAGAATATTTCACCTGGGGAACTGACCCCTCAAAAAGGAAGAACTACAAGATAATACCTCTGGGAGACAAAACACTGGCATGCAGGTCCTAGACTTGGGAGATGATGTAGGTATGAGTAGATCTATGTTACGGCACAAAGTTTCCAGGAAAGTTCTCCTGAATAAAACATGCCCCATAATGTCTGTGCAGTCACATATCTCTTACTTGTAAACTTTTGGACTTATTGTTAGTCCTGATTCTCCTATGATTCCTACCAGTGTAAATCAGCAAGGTCTATACCACAAGCGTTTTAACAACACCCAGGGGACAGATTCAGACCAACTGTAAGTCCAAAGACCAGTAACAGGAGCGTTGTGAATTCACATTGAATTTAGTCAGTGCAAAGAGTGAGTTTCTGGTCTAATAAACTGCTCCCAAGTGTGTGCATAGCCTTGATTTCCCATTCCTAGTAATTAAATTGTTGTTGATTAGCTTCCCATAGATAAAATAGGATATAGTATGCATGTCTCCTTCCCTGTTTAGAAGCCGCTTCTTCCTACCTAGCAGCTGTTGCCACCTCCATCACGTTGCCAAGGTAACACCTGTGCCTCTGTGTTTTCTCCTAAAATCTTCCCCATATCACCACTATTCACTGATGCTGGAGAGTACAATCATTCCCTCTGTGACCCCAGCAGGCTCCAGCATGTGCGGATTGTTCCAGCTGGTCTTCAGCATCACTGAATTTCAGTATGGAAAGCCACTCCCTATGGACTCTCCAGTCATTTTCTGGTTTAATTCCAAATTGCCCTGAATATTTAGAAAAATCTCAAAGGATCTGCTTAAGCCCACCTACTAGTCGCATGGTATGATGAGGTTTGACTCCCACTTTTGCCAGTATAATTCTCAGGCTCTCTTGATTCCTTGGAAAATGCACTGTGTACACACTGCTACAGCAGTCTGGGACGTGGCATGGCTTGCTCAAACACAGGTTTGGATAATAAAGGATATTTGCTATATTTGAAAAAGCAATTTATAATTCAGAAATAAATGAAACTTGGAAATCCTTGAGATGTGTTTTAATTTGATAATATTCAAGTATTAAAGTGGATGAGTAACATTCATCAAGTGATTCTCTAGTAAGGTTGGTGATTGTGACTAAATGGAAATAAAGTGACTCGTGAGAAAATCTTGTCATTTTCAATGCAGTTTGTTTCAGAAGGAAAAGAGAAAAGCAGGTTGGGAACAGGAGGGGAATTCCAACAGTGTCCTCATTTATCATTTCTGTTGAACAACATATTTTAACTTTGCAATCTGCATCTGAACAATATTTTAAAAATCCATTTTTAGAGAACCAGTGCATGCACACGCTTGTTAATAGCAGTTTGTTTTTTATGGTTCCATTTTTTCATTTTGCCCCTACAATATGAAAATGTTTCAGGAAAGTTCCAGGAAAAATATCTGGCATTAAAAAAATCTGGCATTCTGGGATTTTTTTAATGCCCAAATGCCTCTGCATCTGCAACTGTGTTTTAATATGCTCAAAAAAACCCCAAAAGGTTACATGTGTGCAAAGAGCTTTGCATTTGCCAACAGACTTTGTAGCCCATTGAACATGGAGACCACAGGTCTGTCTGAGCTGTTCCTGGGGAAGAAGAGAATCACTATCATATACTAATTTATTTTTCACTGCCACTGAATGCAATACAGAATTGGAATGTCACACTTCTCAACATATATATATATACACTTAGTAATTCTACAAAGAAAGGACTCTCCCTTATCCTACAGAATATGAATGACTCTGCCATCTGTGGTTTTCTTAAAATGCCACCTCCTCACAAAAGTGGGCCCGCTGTAGCAAATGTCACCTGTCATCAACTAGTATATGTCAAGGCTTTTCAGTGCCCGAGTGTCAGAACGTAATATAGTCTTGGGAGCTCTGCCTTTATGTATGCAGTCCCAGCAGTGCCGTGTCTGTGCTCCTGCTGAGTGACACAGCAGGCCCACTAGGAAGTGAAGGCAAGCACTGAATGTGTAAGTACAAGTCAAAAAGAGATGTTATGAGGTCTTTCTTCCTTTCTGACTAAAATAGGGAAAGCACACAAGGGAAAAAGAATCAGCTAGACTGTTCTCTGTCAGCTATTGGATGCTTAAGTATCAGTGCAGTAAAGTAGACCCGTTTCTTCACTCAGGTGAGCCAGGATGGAAAAGCCTTGCTGGATGTCCTACAGCGTCCCCTGAGTCCTGGGAATTCTGAATCCCTCACTGCTACTGCCAACTACTCCAAGGCTGTTCACCAGGTGTTGGATGTGGTACATGAAGTCCTACATCACCAGCGGCGCCTGGAGAGCATCTGGCAACACAGAAAGGTCCGGCTTCATCAAAGGCTTCAGCTCTGTGTTTTCCAGCAGGATGTTCAACAGGTAACATCATTCCTAAGGGAGATAAAGAATGGTCCTTTCTTTGCAGCCACAAAGATTGTTTGGTGACTCATCTAGAGAATATTGCTATAATCAAGATTTCACATGCAGCTTTATGCTAGAAATATGCTGAAATCCTAAAGGGCCTTTCAGTACCTCTTGGGTTTATGTTGGAAAATATCGGTTGGTACACTAATTATTGGTCAATCCATTCCCCACAAGAATGTGACATTACTGGCAGTGGTTAATTCTTCATAAGTGAGCAATTAGCTGCAGGTACCCTGCTGTTCTTGAGAAAATTATGTTTAACAGAAAAAAGAATTTCAGATGTGAAAAGCAACTGAGCTGTGATGTAGTTCACCTTCCTGTGTGGAAACAATACAGATACCAACCTTTTAGTTGTGGTGTTTGGAAGATCTTTGCATTGTGGCTCTTGATGTAATCCGCATACCTCTGCTACAGTTTGTTGGATCAAACAAACTGCAAACCCCAATGTGCAGAGCCCACCTCACAGAAATACAGTTTGTCCAGTACAGACTCACCTCTGAGAACTCAGGCTCCAGGTGAATAACTTTTTTCTCCCAAAGGAATCCATCTGAATACCAGCACAACAGCGTAGCTAGCAGTAAGTATGAGATGCCATGTTTGTAGCTGCTAAATACGCAGGCACAATCATCAGATGTCACAGGACTCTGCTCATTCAGGGTGGTGTGGCTTGTTTAAGGGCCCCATTACAGTCCGAAGCAGATGTTGGTAGCAATATGGTACTTGCTTTAAATGAAGAGGCTGAATGCTCTAATCATGTTTATGGAGCATTGTAATGTCCCTGGGGTTCTTTTTGTCATTGCCTTCCTCCAAGTGAAAAATTAGGTGGAGGTGGAGCAACAAAGCTGTCACATGCAAAATAGACATAAACCCACAAGGACAGGAGAGAGGCAATTTTTTTTCAACCCACAAATATGTGGTCCTGTCAATGGCAGAGTTGAAGTGCCCCCGCACAGACAGAACTGCAGCTGTAGGTATCCTTGCAAATATGTGTGACCGTTCCTTTGGCAGTTTTGAAGTTTGTCAGAAGTTCTACCTGCTCAGTTTTTCCTATGAAACCACACAAATATTCATGCCATATGTAACAGATACTTAATTCAAGCAACTTCATTTTCGTTACGCGTCAGGAAACATACTGCATGGTAATGAAATTCATAAGCTATATGTTAAATAGAGCATGTATGTGGAATTCAGTTAGAACACACTCTGCAAACTATATGAAGACTGACAATTTTGGGGTTAAAACCTCAAAAATCAAGGTTTGTATATTCTGATGTTCTTATGCTTTTTCCATTTGTGGTATGTAATGTCAATAGCTATCCCTATTATTTTAGATATTCTTCATCCTCTAGAGTGATTTACACTTTTGGTCAATCCTTCCAACCCAAAACTTTCTATTTCACATCTTCTGAGATCAGTAGAAGTGTTTATGGTGTTCATTCATGAAACCCATTCGGAATTTTACTTCCCACAAATGAAAGGCAATGAGTCTGTGTCACTGGTTTTCAAAAGGAACAAGTCTTTTGTACGTACTGTGACTTTTGGTGAGAGGAAAAGAAACAAGCAGTAAGAGCCACTGGAGTACAGTCACTTTAGGCATCACTCTGTGTGAGTTCTGTTGGCAGCAGTCTTTCCAACTTTTTGTCTTAATGGGTGGTTATTATTTAGGAAGCAACAGCTTAACGACAGACATGTTTCTGTCCTAGCACACATTTCCTGGAGGCATCTCTTTGTCCTCCTTGGAAAGTGGAGAGGAAGAGATGAATCATTCTGTTCACTAAACATCTGTACTATTCAACATAAACGTGTTGTAACTCATAAATGAAATTATCAGCTAAACAGAAATATGAAGTGTAGATTCCATGAGGAGAAGGAAGATATCTGAGTATGATGATGTTGTTTTTTTTTTAAATAATCACCTCCTAGATATCTGTCATGCAATTCCTATTCTGCTTACTTTGTTAAATTCCCATCAGTTGGCAGATGAAGCTGTCTACCTCTGTGTTATCACTAATCATAAGTAACATTTATCTATAATAATTTGTTGCCTTGTCAAAATCAAATAACCTTTAACTAAGTTTTTCCTGGATCAAGTCTAAAAAGAAAATGCATGGGAGAACAAATCCTGAGAGGAGAGCCCCGAGTTTATTGGCTTCCCTGTGTTCTAAACAAGTAACAATAGAGTGTAGCTTCTCTAAGGAAGATACTCCTCTTCCCTTTCCACACAGCTCAAAATTAAGCTCAAAATTCTCACAGATGCAGTTTTCCCTGTCAGGATGTGCCATGTCTCTCCCTCTCCAACTGTTGGCAAGTGCAATAAAAATTCTGGTAAAAGATGGTCTGTGTGTCAGAACTTAAGTGTCCCTCACTTGTTCATCTCTACCTTTCTCTTCATGTCAGCTGTTCTGCATCAATCTTGTCTTAAAAGCAGATGTGAATAGGGATGGGTTTTGTTGTGTGGCATGTTATTAATTCAGACTCTGGGATTATTTTGCCATTAATGGCATTAGCAGCTTTTGGCAAGGAGCCATCTCCAAGAAGAGATACTTATGAATCTTAAGAGATCAATTGTTCCTCACTTAACTACTCTAGGTAGTCTTGCCAGAGGGATCAAGTATCAATCTAGGCGTATCATATCAAGTGACAGGGAAGTCTTGTAAAACTGGCTAGCTGGATGAAGGCTTTATGCAGGCCAAGTGTTTGCCTTTTGGACTGGATTTAAGAGTTAAGCTGTGTTAAATAGGGCTCATTCATATAATTCCTGGTGTATTCTGCACTATTTGCAAGGTATACCTGCTGTATACGTTCCAGGCAGGTGAGGGCTGTGTTCTCAGATAGCTTCCCACTGCCAAGGAGATTCTTTTGATTCTAGCTGAGTTTCAGTGGGATCTGCACAAAAGCTGAAACATTGAAATTGATGGATTTAAAGAGAAAAGTAATTTTTATTCTGAGATAGAAAGTCGGGTATCCTTACAGTCATGTCATAACCGGAATACAAGTTCTGCTTACAAATAATAATAAAAAAAAAATTTTAAATAAACAATATGGATTGCCAAGTTATGATATTAGTGTAAGAAATGCTAAGCTATAAAATGTCATTACAAGTATTCACTACCTCACACCACCAGACATTTTACAAGATTATTTGCTGTTAAATCTATGCATTAATGCTATTAGCTCAATTTACACATGTGAACCTAGGTAAATAATAGTGTGCTAAGGACAATGAGTGATGAATATGTAGCATTTTAAAGAAGGAAAAAAAATGTGTCATGTGAAACTGCATTTGCAGCCTTCACAGGAAATGGAGCACCATTCACACAGAAGGGATAACAGATAAGGCAATTTGTGAGCTGTTATGAGGCTCTACCAGGCAGGAACTGACAAAGAACTCTTTTAACACCGAAAGTATTTAGGAACATTATAAAAATGTTGGGTTGTTGAGTGTGTAAAATACTTCGTTTCTTCAGTGGTTTTTTAGAAACACTCTGTCATTTCAGATAGAGAAGGGCTGCGCTGTTTGTCCCTGTTAGAATGCAGCTGTGGGAGGAGGTGCTGAGATCGTGTCCTACAAGGGAGAAAAAAAAAGATCCTTTGACATTCATATTGATATTGTGTATATTCTGTAGATGCTTCAGTCCATTTTTGGTAGCTTTTCCTATTTTCCCCTCCCAGCTCTGGGTCTCCCCATTCTGCAGGCTAGTTACCAGCAAATTCAAACAATTTCCATTTGTGTTGAGATTTGAAATTTTCTCCTGTTGTCTCCAATTTCTACTCATTTCTACTCATAAATCCTGAACAGCAACAGTGTGAAACAGAAAGGGCTACAGAAGAGTTGTACCATGAGCAGATGTTCCCAAGCAGCCTTAGAAATAGCTGAAGTAAGTTTATAATGCTACTCTTATTCTGCAGGCTTCATTCCTTCTCATGGAAATTCTCAGTCTTTCCATCATTTCCATACATAAACACCAACACTTAGCTTGACACAGGCAGCCTTTTTCTCCACAGGTTCACACAGAATCATAGAATTATAGAAACAAAAGTTTGGAAGGGACCTACAAGACCATCTAGTCCAACTGGCCTCCTATCACCAATACTACCCCCTAAGCTATCAAATCGTGCCTTGTAGCACCTCATCCAGACGCTTCTTGAACACCACCAGGGATGGTGACTCCACCACCTCCCTGGGCAGGCCATGCCAGTGCCTGACCACTCTTTGGGAGAAAAAGCTTTTCCTGACATCTAATCTAAATCTCCCCTGGTGCAACTTGTGGCCATGATTCCTTCATGGTTGTTGCTGGTGCTCTTTCCTTCTTACTTCACTTCAGTTGTGATGGCTGCCTGTAAAGGAAGAGCTGGGAGATAGGTGGATGTAGAAGTACTGTGTGTACTGGTGGAGATTCCTGGCTATGTACAAAGCCTTGAGTTATCTGGGGTGGCTCTGCATGAACAAATGAAACAGGCCGCTCATGTCAGATGAAGACCGGTGGTAAAATGCACATACTAAGAAAGGTAGGACTGTTGCCATGCCAGCTGTAGTGATGTCTCAAATCCTCTTTGTTATTGAAAGGGTCAAGCTAGACCAGTGTCAAGTTCACCTGGATTTCCCTTAATTTGTGGATCTGCATTCTATTGGCTTCATGCCCAGATATATTAATGGATGTGGCTTTGGGTTCCTTGTTGGTTATCTGCCCCTGGTGATGGATAAAAAGGCCATGTGGCCATACTGATATCATTACATTTACCAGCTGCTGTTGTTGTGGGAGACTGCAAAGCATTGCAGAGGAAAGGCTGTCTCCCTTCATAACCAAGCACTTAAACTTGCAATGTGTCTGTCTTTTACTAGCCAAGGAAACAGATCAGGGCACGATCCTGACATCTCTGGTATGGAAAAATGTCCTGCCAACATCTCTCTGTCTATACAGTATCTGAGAACACTGAACACTGCATGTGATGTATGTCATCCACATCGTCCATTTGCAGAAGAATGCTAGGATATACGAGTCAGTTCATGATTCATTTAGCTATCACACAGGATTTTAGAGGATTAGGTCTGTACACCCCCAGTCCCCACACACAGACGCGTACACTCAGTTGTTTGATCCGTTCAAGGCAATGAAGGGTTCTTCAGAGTTCTGCAGTTTCCCCATTTGTCATGGTTTGTTTCCAAGACAGAAGAAATCAGACTATGTATCTCCTTTGATGCTTTGTTTACAATGATAACTTCTCGGGGTCTTGTAAATCGAGATTTGTTCGTAAACAATAGCTAAGAAAAAAGAAATGTATAACCAGGTCAAGATTATATTTACTGCCATATGACTTCAGCCATAGCACCCTGCAAAAATACATCACATACTCTGTGCACCATCTGAGCAGATTTAGCCTGTAAATAGATACCACTGACAGATTAGTAATTAAAACATTACAATTCAAAGCAGCCTCAAGAATTTTCACAGCCTCTTTGGTAAATTTATAGAATAATGAGATACACGTAATGTTTGTCACTTGTATGTTTACATTTTCAAAGTACTACTGCTGTCCTTTCTCTGAGCTTAGAAGGTATATGTCACCTTACCAGCCGTAAGGTTGAAGTATCACTTGGTAGTGAATAGAGGTTATATGGTTGTATTGTCCCCAAAAATTAAAGAAAAAAGAACTCAGGAGTCAATACTGGTGAAACTACTTGGCAACCTTCTCCCAGTAGAATGTAACAGGAGAGAAAACAACCTTTTGTTTTCTGTGACTGAGAGATAAATACCTCCGTTTTCAGTAACGCCTTTGTTCCAGCAGTTGTTGAGGCCAGAATGTATACACATGGTTTATTATCTGATACAAAGAGCTCACCACACAATTCTGGTTGGCCGTACAACTTTTTTCCGTATTGACCATACAGCTTTTACCTACATAGCTCTAACAGACTAACTTAATAAGATGAGCATGTGTTTCCAAACCCACACTATGTCCCTAACAGCCTCTTGTTTAGTACTTGTCTGCTTTATTATTTATGCAATAAAGGACGGTATGTTTTTAGTGAAAGGATTTTTTGTTTGTTTGTTTCCATCCACTCTTTGTCATAGACCATTGCCAATAAAGCATCTTGGCAAATGCTTCTTTTGAGCAATTTTCATTCCATCCCTTTTGTCCCTGCCAAAGGAACTGACACATTTTTATGCAATGTGAGTGCAAGTCTAAGCAAGGAAGAGATTTGTGGCCCCACTCATCTTCTGAAGAAGACTAACAACTAACCAACACTGACACTGATTTGAAACTAAAATGGTGGTATATTTGTGCTGATTAGTATCCTGCAGAATGACATAGCCATTTAAATAACACAAAGGTTGCTGACTTAGTTGCTTATTTTGAACCTTTGAAAAAGGACTGTCATTCCTCAGTTTCAGCCCACAGTGGCACGGGATTATGCAGGGGTTTCAGATGATTTGTACTGGCTTTTTATGTATGTCTAAGCTCTGGTGGCAGCAGAGAGAGTAGCAGAGCAAGAGCAGCCTGTAGAGCTATACAATTCCCATTACTTTGTAATAGGCAGCTGTGTTAGGAAGGGGAATATTGCATACATTTTTCTTTAGTGTCTGGTGGTTTCATATGGATGTTTAGTTCCTTTAGCTTGCAAAGACATGGAGTATTTATGGACAGTGAGCTTTGGGTTGTCCAAACCAATCAGGACATGGTTCTTGGAAAAAGAGCGCAGCTGAAAGAACATTAATTTTTCCTCTTTACCAGTGGCAGTGGCATAGAAATCAGCTTCTAAAGGCCACAGCACGTAGCTTCCCAAGTGAGGAGTGCACTTTGATATTTGAGCTTGTTCAGTCAATGGCTGTTGGTATAGATCTAGGCTCTGTGTTTCTGTCCATGCACTCACATATCACCCTGTAACCAGTGAGCAGCGTATAGTGTAAGGATGCTTCAGAGATATCTCAGGCTATCAGCCTCAGTTAATTGCTTAAATACTTCAAACTCACGTGGGAGAGAAGGAGCTCTATTCTAAACTTCCAACAATGCTCTTAAAAACTTCTTTACAAAGAACTACAGGTTTAAAGTATTACATTTTGATTTAATTATATTTATTCTGGAAATTCCATAAGGGTTGCTTATTAACAATACTCTATCCTTTTTATAATATGATTAAAAGTGTGACTTGAAATTATCTGCAAACAGCGTTCATGCCTCTCTTCCTCTATATAGTTACTACACCAATCAAACAATTGTTCTTTGTGCTTTTAAAGAGTCACTAATTAAAAAATAATAGTGATCACTTTTTACTTTACACACAGAGCAGTAGTGCTAGGGCTATCAAACTTCAGGGGCAAGCTTCAGTTACCAAATGAAGTTTACTTAGCATTGATGTATGAGCCGTGCAAGAACACTTTGATGAGCTCCACAGCTGTCTTGGGAAATAGAATCTGAAGAAATCTGAGCCAGCTTGATCTCTGAACCTACTGAAGTGAGAAGAAGAACTTAAAAAAATCCATTGTGCCCCCAAAAGTGTTTTTCTTTTTAGAGCACTGTCTGTCCTTCAAGACTTACTCCTTTCAGATCATCTGTTTTGGAATTTCCTGAACTGCAAATATTTGTATCCTTACTGAGAGCTTACAAACCTCTAAGAGGCCCTTCTGAAAACCCTCTGAAATCTTACTGACTCTTTAGAGTTTTGGATCTACCTCACAGTGGATGAAGGGGACATAATTCCTAGCATGAGGAAATGGAGGCGGTGACAAAAAGATACAATTAGTTCTCCATAGGTAGATGCAACTATCCATGGTCTGGATTTATCCTGCCGTCTTTAGGAGTGTAACTGAATCATCCAAGTCAGGAGCCTAATGCATAGTCTCCTTTTATAGTCAATGGAGGCACTGGCATCTTCAGAGAGTGACTCAGTCTAAGATCTGAATTGTACCCTAGATAATTTCCTCTCTAACTGTTGACTATAAGGGAAATAATAATAATAAAGTAGTGTCTTCAGGCAAGACCTTCAGTTTATTACCTTCAGTTTATTTGTGTAAGATGTATTAGGATGCAAAAGCCCCCAATTCTCTGTGGTGTGGAGCACCTCTAAGCCATCATACCAGGCCACTCAGTATCTTTCTGTGCCAGCATGTGTTTTGCAGCAAACTAGAAGGAAGTCAGTCCTAGGCAAACCACTAAAATGTGCTGTTATGCTTAAGCAGAATCATCCTCCTTATATAGCATATCCTCGTTGTCTATTTCTATCCCAGGATTGTTTGCATGTCAGCATCCTTGAAAATATGATGTGCAGTTTATTGTTTCTGAAAGGAATCATTGGCTCTTATTGTCGTGGCAAAGGAGGAGAAAGAATCAGGCTTGTCTGTTACTGATTAGGCCTACAAAAATAGTAGGGCTGCAGTGGTGAAGGAAGAGAAATAAAGTAGAGTTTTCTCCAGAAATATGTATATTTTTGAAAGCAGTTGCTAGAATGAGTAATCGTCACTAAGGACATGGAGAAAAATCAGGTCTTTGATTAAACGTAGGCTGGAATGCCAGGCTTTCTACCCTGTAACTGTATGCAATAACAATAACAGTGGTACTTCTTGCTTATTGGTGTTTCTTTCATCTGGGTATTATGGGTTTTCTAAAAGGTTGATGTTGAGTGACTTGCCAAAGGTCACCGAAAGCTTCCTGACTAGAACCCTTCATGTCATGATGTCTGATTCACAAATCTCTGCTCTAAACTCTCAAAGTCATTGCTATTCCAGTTTTACCCCTTATGAAAATTTCTTATATTGGGACTATCTACAAATGAAATAAGGGTCTGTTATGCTAAGAAACAAATATGCTATTTTAGGCATTGGTTTAGGAGTCAAAAATTGTTCATTCTTTTCTACTCCATTTGTTGCCCTTGATCTTTCCTTCCAGTTATCTCCTCACATGGCCTCCCAGCTTTTTCAAGATCCTGCCTGTCACTCAGAGTGATCAATCCTCTTTCATATTGCTTTTGACTGATGGCCAACAAAAGGTATTTTCATTAAAGTGAGGAAAAACCTAGCCAGACAACAAAGAGGGTAATGATATCTAGTTCCCGAAGTAGAACTATAACAACTTCACTGTTTTTCCCTACGGAGCAGCTGTTCAGCCAGGTGGTTACTTTCTTCCTCTGGTAATGAATTGCACTCATGATTTGAGATTATTATGTCTCGTTGGGTAGCAAAGCCCAGTTTAGGTTAGGCTGATCTGTCACTATGACCTGTTTCTATTACTAGCTCCTTTCAATGCTAATCACTCCCAGTAGCTCTCCTCCTTCTAGCTGCTCTACCTTACTCTATGCCACAAGCTACTTCTCCTAGCTCTGCTCTACACAGCTGGGCTCTTTGCCCTCTTTACTCTCTCAGCATCTCCTGTTGGCTCTGCCTTGCTTCAGTAGCTGCCTTGTTTCAGTAGCTGCCCCACCTAACCAACTTGACTGAAAAATTGTGGTATTTCTGACCTTGGAAGAGAGGTTGTGCACTATTTAGGACTAAACACAGTGTTTTAGATCACGGGAGACTTTTAAACAACTTCTTTTGTTTCATACTCCTCAAAGGGAACTCTTAAAAAAGGCTTCTTGCTTGTTTTTTAAAGTTGTAATCTTTGGATTGTAGTTCTGGAAGCTATTGCCTAGGCTCTAGTGACCCTTCAGGCACATTTAGACAGAGCTGGCTGGCTCAAACTCCTGCATGCTATTACAGCTATAAACTTTCTTTTATGTTACGCTATGGGTCCCTTTTAACAAAAATGTCCTTCAAATGTAAAAACAAACATATTTCAGGGCTGTCCATTGGTCTTTTACCTTTCTCCTCCCTGTTTTTATAGTTCTTCACTTGTTGTTTCTTTCCTGCCCTTTGGATTTTTTTTGGATGGGACGTGTGGTGAGGGATGGAGAAAATTACTTTTATTTTTGGCTTCAGCAACATACAAAACATTCTGACCTTGAGACAGCTCCCTTCCCAAATAAGGAGGAAAAGTTGCAGGGGGAGGGAACCACAAAATGAAACTTTTTTCATTTCCCTCTTCCTCCAGCAAAAAGTAACTTTAAACAATCAGAATGTATTTTGGGGTATTGTTTCTGCTTTTTTACATCCTCAGGTTTTCAAAGTGCAGGAGGTATCATAAAACCAGAGGAGAAGGAAGTTCAGGATGAGCAGTCGACGTATTCTGGGAGCCACCAAGCTAGGAGAAAAGTATAAGAAAGCAAGCATTTATTTTTTCACAGTAAACTTCAATTTGGGGAAAACTAAATTTTTCATTAGAAAGGTGATCTTAGGGGAAGTGCCAAACCACTTCTGTCCCTCAGCCTGCCCATGACTCTCACTCCTGGAATCTTTTAGGTGGTTCTCCTTCTCTCTTGAGCAGCTCAAGGTTGTTCCTGACTGAAAGAGTCTTTCATCTATCTGGTCCTGCTTGCACATATGTCCTAGTTTATTATTGCACCGTCTCTACCAGTCTGCCAGGGGACTTTGGGCTCAGCATCTATTTGTTTGCCTCCCCACAAACAGCTTGTCATTGCCATTATCCCACGGCCTCCGCTGGTGAAGCTGTAAGGTCATTGGCCTTTCACCCTTCAAAACCCTCCCAGGATGTATTTCGGCTGTGACATGTAGAAGAAATCAGCCATACGGTTATGGGTAGATTACACAGTGATGCAATGCCCTGGGCTTTTTATTTCAGCTCTGCTGTGTCTTGCATACTGAGTGCCTAGCTCAGCACGGGGTCTGTATGCTGCATGCAAAGCTTCTCACACAACACAGCAACTTACCCCTTTCCCCACTTATTTGCAGTACTAAGCTGTGACTTCTTTGCCCTGGGACATGTATGTCAAGCACAGCAGGTTTGCCGGAGCAGTGATTGATAGACAGGCAGTGGAAGCAGAAGAGATGCTGTAGTGCAGGTTTGAATCACTGGGCAGGACCCAATAGCAGAGGAGCCCTGCCAGGAGGTCAAACACAGCCTTGCACTGCATTTCTCTCTCCCTGCATGCAGCCTGACAGGCTGGGAGACAAAATGTTTGAGACATCAGGCTATTTACTTAAAAGACCAAGAAGAGATCCTAGAAAAGTTCCTGATGGGGAATAGCCACTCCTGGCATTCAGGGCATTTCTTTTATCCTTGCTCTTCTAGTTCTCCTTCCCCACATCACTTACACTTTCATATTTTGCCCCTACCCACAAACCAGGTCAGACCCCAATAGGGAAAAGGGTATGTTTTCCTAGGTATTGGCATGATGCTTGGCCCCAAGAGGCTCTGACTTTGGCAGAGGTGTTGATGACTACTGCAGCATTGTGCCATCCTGGTGAGTTTTTTTGTTACTAGGATGAGACTGTATCAAGACCCATTTGTGCCAGCTGGGATTTGTTCTCTTACTAAACCTGTCTTTGCTGTGTGCTGTGATTATAAGCCTTGTTAAAACAAGATGATTAACTCATCTGCTCCCAACAGTAACCTAAAGCAGTGCTTTATTTAATAACCTGGTCAATCAGGAGTTTTCTCAGTGGTGAAGCAGACAACTCAAGCACAGCAGGGAGTGCCTGGATGGAGCCTGGAGCATATTTCTTGCATTAAAGATTATTCTGTTGTAAAGCTCATCCTTGCTTTATTGGTCTTTTCTAATTGTTAATTGCCTTTAAACATGTTGTTTAGGCGAGTAACAGTTTAGGTGGTTGCTACTATCAAAGTGTAGATGGTACTGTCTTAATTAATGTCTTAATTAGGAGAGCAGTCACAGGTTTGTACAGTGGTGGCAGTTCCAGAGAGCCCCAGAGCACTGAAATTAGGAGCCAGCCATGGTAGGTTGCTCTTTTCCTGTTGAGTAGATGAGGAGTGTATTTCCCAAGGTAGGTGCCTCTCTGACTTACCATTAAACTGTTATTGTACTGACTACACTAGCACAGTTATGCTCAGGTTACAGCTGGAGCTGAAAAACACATAGTGAATATATTTTGGAGGTTTTTTTTCCTGAGTGTTTAGTGGTTACCACTGAACGTTTAAGAGTAGCAGAAATGATACCTTTATATTTGTCTGATATTTATCTATCAGTGGATTTCTTTCTTCCTTTTACAGTGCCTCAGGGAAACTGAAGCACTGAAAAGGGCCATAAAGCAGATCAGGGTTGGAACTGTGAGGAACAGCCCTTTTCTTTTTCTGAATCTTTATCCACTCTCTATTACTTTTGTTGTGGTTCCTCTCTTGAAGCTGGTAGGCACATCTGTCACTGGCAGAGTTAAAAGCAATTGCTCTATTTAAATACTTGAGGATAATGGACTTTTCTAAAGAGTTCATATACCTCCCTTTTTCCCCTCCTGTGTGCTTCCTATATTTCTTGGGGACCTTTTACATTTTGGACAGTCTCGCTGAGAAAAAAAAGGAAGCAAACATATGCAAGGAAAAAACTTCATAAGCCAAAAAAAGCCACACTTAAATGCACAAATTTCTCTATAGCCTCAGAATGCTTTTCCTCACAGACATGAAAATCAGTGCTGCGATACTGTGTTCACAAACACGAAAATTAGCTGTGATCATACCTCTTATTAGTAACAACAACTTTGAGGTCAACACCTTAGAAGTCTAAATCAGAGTTTCCAATTAGAAATCTAAATCAGCTGTGTCCTGCAGGTGTTTCCACTCACTATCAGGTCTGCAAATGCTGTTTTTCTGTTGGTTTGATGCCAGAGAAGCAAAATAAAGTTGTTAGAGGCAGGAGGAAACACAAGATGCTAAATAATATTTGAGGAATTAAAAAAAGCTCCTAGTACACATGGTCCCAGCACAGGCTGAGCGCTATTAATTCAGCATACAAGAGGTTTCTAATGATAAGGCTACTGTTTCATCTGTTAGTGTTAATGAGCTGTAGAGATCCCCTTCTTCAGTGCACATGAGGAAGAAACTGGGCCAGACATTGAGTCTGCTCAGGTATTTCTCTTCCTGGGAGCTCCAGAGCATAAGCTGAAGTGGTGGAAACAACCATCAAGTAAAATGAAAGGGAGTTTTCTTGAGTAAAAAATCAAGAGCTTTTCAGATTTCCTTGGCTTCACTCTGCCTGGGACAGTGCTCTTCTCATCCTACCACAGACTTGGGATATTCTTTCAGAAAACTCTGATGACATCCAAGCAGACAACTCAGAATGGGGGGGAGCCAGACCTAAGGCTGGAGCTGGCCCCAGCCCTGACTGACCCAGCAGTTGCGCCCTGTAAACCTGGTCTGAAAGGAGAAATGGAGTCTTGGGTAAGTGTATTAGCCTCTGAATAAAATCACTGTTCTATCTAGTGATACGGACGTCAACAACCAAAATCTTTGGTATGTCAAAAGTGAGAAAATATTTCTGTATTTCATAATATTACCATTGATAAGAGACTGACAGATGCAATTAGTTGTATTGCTAATTCATCATGTTACAGCCAAGTGCAGGGTCTGAGTCTTGACGGCTGGAGAAAAGACTCACAACCAGGAACACCAGCAACATAAGCGCAAAATAAATCTACCTGCCAGCCTCAAGAAGCCTCATGCAGAGCACAGCAGCATCTTCCTATGCTGATGCAGAGCACATTTTCTGTGTTTTGTACAGAAGGAACATGCATAAATGTGGTTATTTATAGCTTCTCCACCCACACACAGCTTTGAAACTTGCTCTAAAACAAGTTCAGCACTTAAAGAATACAACCGTTTTTTTAACCTGAAGATTTTCTTCTTTTTTTGATTTCCTTTAAAAACAATATTCTGGGAACATTAGTAACAGTCCAAACATTAAAGAAGAAACATTAGTTCTTCATTTGTCTGTCTATTGTTCTGTTACTTGGAATGTTTTTAGAGAGGTATTTGCCAAATTTTATCAAGTTAAACATTTAATCAAGAAAATGAAAGATAAGTGGAATACATTTGATGAATGGGAACTATACCAAAGGAAAGCAATGTTAAGTTGAAAGAAGTTTGTTCTCAGGGTAACAGAGCATGTGTATTCCCACTTCCTCATGAGGAGCTGGCATCCTAGATGACAGCATGTAGTGAAGGAGCAGGTTGGAGCTGCGTCAGCTCAGCCAATGCCCATAGGAAGTGGGCAAATATTGCTCTCATAAGGCCCAACCTACACTTGGCTAACTCTTCCAGAGCCCTAAATCGAACACACTCTGTTCGCAAGAGAGAGACATGACTAAATCCCGTATCTTCCTAATTAGTAAGGCTGGGATCAGCTCTTTTTTTGATATAGAGTGAAAGTGGATGGACCACAACAGATCATATTCTCACTGTTCTCCAAGTGCATCTCAATTTTACAGCATTGTAATATGTTTATACATGTGAAAAAATGTACAAGTACATAATTGCTATCTGCAGAAAGGAGACAAGAAGTTATTTTTGCCATATAAGCTTGTGAAAAGGTGAGGAGTTAAGTTGGAGCAGCTGTGTGGGAGACTGAGCACACCTCATCATGGCATGAAGTGAGCAGCAATGTTGGGAGGAGGGGTGGTGTATCTGGGAGCAGGCAAGAGTATCTGCGAGCATTGTAGAGGTCTGTAGGTCTACAGTAATATGAAAGCTCTTGTAAGGGCTTGGGGAACAGAAGAGCAATGTTACTGTAAGCTAAGCCCTGAGTCAGCAAGTCACCATGAACTTCTTAGACTCTGCTAGAAAACTTGAGAACAGTAACTGGTGCTCATGGTGGTGCTCAGGCCATTGCTGTGGGAGATATTTTGGATGTCTTCACTTAGTCATACTGTTAATTTTGGAGCCCTTTCACAACTTACTGTTTTTTTGCATACTTTTGCAATATAAGCTACTAAGAAGAGGGTAGCCAGGGGGAGTTGTTATTCTGTAGTAATTTCCACTGCAGAAGCTGTGATGAACGTGGATCCTGCTACAGGGACTGTCTTGTCTGGACCTACAGTCCTGTTTCCAGATGGGCTTGTAGGATATCTGTGGGTGTTAGAAGCATTGATGTGTCTGAAGAAGAGTATGTGCAGTATTTTTGCATATTGATGACTTTTCTGACACTCTTCTGAATTGGTGGACCCACGTATCTCATTACTTGTGTAATTTAATTCAATGTGTTCACTAGATTCAACTGTGCTTTGCAAAGCTGTCCCTGCTGCAAGGAACACGGATGTTCTGCTTTTGGCAAATTAGTGGTTTTTTAACTATGGAGGTTAGATTTTTGTTGTTAAAATGAGAAATTGCACAGAGGTGAAACCTTAGCGTAGTGTCTGGAAAGCTCATAAAAACACCTACAATCTAATTTCATGGGTACTTCTTTTTTTTTGGCTGAATGTAGACAAGGGA
Source organism: Jacana jacana (assembly GCA_013400555.1). Classification (NCBI taxonomy): domain Eukaryota; kingdom Metazoa; phylum Chordata; class Aves; order Charadriiformes; family Jacanidae; genus Jacana; species Jacana jacana. The sequence goes on along the minus strand of VZTM01028382.1, from coordinate 64,764 downwards.
ATAAAGGAAGTTTTTATAAATATTGTAATTGGCTCTGCTTTTAATTCTCCTCATTAATTTAGTTGCACTATGTAGCAAAATGCTGATAGATCTGTAAGGTTGCTTTTCTCTCCAAGGGTAAAAGGGAATGCATGTTTCCTTCTTTTTGAAAAGACCTCTTTAATTATGTCATGGTATTTGGAATAACTACAATTAGATTGGAAAAGCAGGGAGTGATTAAAAAATCATACTTAATAGCAGCTGCATTAGTTCTCTGGCTTTTGAAAGAGACCCAGGAACAGCTGAGTACAAACAGATCACACAGAGGAGTTGTGGTAAAAGGAAAAGGCAAAATGGAGGTGACATACTTTTTACTGACTTCAGGGAAGGTTGTCTATTGTAGCATTTTAAGAGAGTTCTTCCTTAAGAAAGCATCAAAGAGGGAATGGCTGCAAGCTGCAGCAGGGTAGGTTTAGGCTGGACATTAGGAAAAAGTTTTTCACAGAAAGAGTGGTCAGTCAGTGGAATCAGCTGCCCAGGGAGGTGGTGGAGTCACCCTCCCTGACTGTGTTTAAGAGTAGATTAGATGTGGTGTTGAGGGATCTGGTGTAGGGGAGAACTTGTAGAGTAGGGCTGATGGTTGGACTTGATGATCCCAAGGGTCTCTTCCAACCTAAATGGTTCTATGATTCTATTCTATGATTCTATAAGTATCATAACTCAACTTCCTTGTCCAGTCCTCAGAGCGCTGTTCATTCAATTCCGCCTCTTCTTTAAATAAAAAAGAACAACCAAAAAAGCAACCAAACAAAAAAAGCCCAGACCAACAAACCCCCAAACCTATGATTGCTTGGGATACCCTAATTAGGTCTCAAGCCAGTTGGAAAGAAGTGACTCTTTTGACTGACCATCTGAGATGAATTAAATACAGAAGAACTTGGTTGGCTGCCTATATTATTTTCTGTAGATGAGTTAGTCATCACCACATGGCCAGGTCAAGCCATGGCATTTCAGGATTTAGGCTTGTCAATTAGTCATTTATACCACAGTGAATTTAGAGAAGTTTACACCTAATTTTAAAGCCATACCTTTCAGAGAACCGTAGAGTAGCATGAGTTGGAAGGTACCTTTAAAGGTCATCTAGTCCAACCCACCTGCAATGAGCAGGGTCAACTTCAACTGCTCAGAGTACTGTCCAACTTGACGTTTCCAAGGATGGGACATCTTCCACCTCTCTGGACAACCTGTTCCAATGTTTGACTTCCCTAATTGTAAAATAATTCCTTATGTCTTGTACAAATATTCCCTCTTTTAGTTTAAAACCATTACACCTTGTCCTATTGCAACAGGCCCTACTAAAAAGTTTGTCCCCAGTGGACTACCTGCTCACTTTTGTACAGCTGCCACAACATGGTTTTCCGTATGTTCCTGTATTGGAAAAAGTTCTTAGAATTCCCAGCCACATTTGGAGCTGCATAGTGCTAGAGGCTGCAAAAACTTAAAGGCAGCTTTTACTCCAAACACTTTCTCTGCTTGGTCAGTCTTGCTTGTTTTGACTGTGAGGGTGGTTAAGGTTCTTTTAGAAATGAGAATGGAGGCAGGGAAGTTGACTCATTTGCTGAACTGCAGTGCTGGGCATTGAACCAAATCACTCCAATTCCAGCCTACTTTTGATAAGAAATCTTTGCTGCTTTTTGCTTATTTCTTAAAGCTCTTGTATACTTTGACACGTTTAACCAAAGAGAGTGAACACAGTAAGGCACTGTTCCTTTCCACCGCTACTGAACTGGATTAGCAGAGCTATATCTGTGCATGAAGAGTGCAATTATCTGCATTAACCTCTGCAGCTTGTAACATGCTGTCATATGAACTACATTTGTTCAGAAGCTGCTAATTGGGAAATAGAACATGGTGTTCACGCATGTGTCTGGAGGCTCAAATTCTGCTGGATGCATAGCTACCCCCTACCTTTTAACTTTACAAACATAACATCATAGAATCCTCTGATTGGAAGATACCATTGGGATCATTAAGTCCAACCATCAGCCTTATTCTACAAAGTTCTCTCCTACACCATATACTTCAACACCACATCTAATCTACTCTTAAACACAGTCAGGGAGGGTGACTCCACACCTCCCTGGGCACCTGATTCCAGTGTCTGTCTACTCTTTCTGGGATGAATTTTTTCCTAATGTTATGGGGTCTTTGATCCACATTTACTGAAGTCAGTTGAAATTTTACTGTGGATTTTGGAAGGAAGAAGATCTGAGTTTTAACTTTAGATCTAGATGTCACTGAAATTAAAAAATAATGCATGGGAGCCAAAGATGATTTTTCTGGTTTTAAACATGACCTGTGTTTTCCTTCTTTAAAAAATCATTTTTAAAACTATATTACTATGCAACCAACTTAAAATTATAATGAAGGAAGAAGTGAAAAAGGAATCTCCGTTTTTTATTAGGAGATAAAAACTGCAAATGAGAATGGCTGAGTTTTGTTTTGGGTTCTATTATAAACCATTAATAATAGCAGGAAAAGTTCCTTTGTATTTGGTGTATTTTCTTAGCTAGACCTTTACTTGACATTAGGCTGCTGTGAAAGGGCCAGGGATTGGAGGGAAAATAAGTCTATTTTCAGCAATGATTTGGAATACAACACAGAAACTATATTTTAATTTAAATCAGACTTGGTGTGCTTTTTATTCATTAAAGAGGATTAGGATTTATTAAGTCTCCTTGAGTTGTTGGAGGTTTGGGGGGATTTTTTGTTTTGTTTTTCTTCTGATTCTCGGTGTTTGTTCTGTCCTCCCCCGTGCTGTTGCTGACACCAAATTCTCCTGGAGGGCCTGGTGTCAGGCCAGGGGTTGGGGCTGCCCACACCAGCCTGCACAGAACAACGTTATCCAGGAACAGATGTAATTGCAATGGTTAGGAGTTGACAATTCCAAGCTGCCTCCACCCTGAGATTCAGTGGTCTCTCTGGCAAATGTGCACCTTTTATCACCCATTTGTGATTTGAGGACCTTTCCTTTTACCTCCAGAGAAGGGAGTGGTTTGTGGGTATCCTGAGGGCATGCCTACTTTGAATTGTATTGCTCATAAATGGTTATGTGATGGGTGGCTTCTAGTTCTATCATAAGAAAATGAATTATTTATCTTCTGCTGAGGTATTCTGTCTTGTATTACAATTTATAGTTCAGCCAGTAAGTGTTACTAACTAGATTTGTATGATTTTGAGGGGCTTTGGCAGAAAAGATTGGATTTTGTTGCTGTGCGGTGTAGCGATGGATGTAAAGTATCTATGAAAGCACAATCTGAAACATGAACCTATTACCTACGCTTTCTGGTTGGCCAAGCAGGGTTTCTGGAACAGGGGTTTCAGGCATGCAAGGCCTTGGAGTTACTGAGCACACTAGCAGCCACAGAAAAGGTAAAGATAAGGTTTGGTTCTTGAGAGTCAAAAAGGTCGTGAGACTATAAAACTATAAGTTTTGAAGTGCCATATGAATTCCTAGTATCACAGCACAGAACTCTAGTTAGTCCATAGCATCTCAAGAGCAAGCAATAAAATGCATGTAGTGGCAACTTGATATTGTTTGGCTTCCTTTTACCTCCATAAGCCTAGCAGATTTTGGAGGCTCTATCCATGCGTTTACAGTTAGGCAACACGTACACACCTATTTGAAATGGAACCTCCTTTAAAGCTGAATAAATTGGGTGTACTTCACTGGAATTGCTCTGGAATTTATTACAATTCTGCTGGAGTTACCGAAGAGTTAATTTAACTCCTTTGAGTTATGCCAGATTTGTACTGGTTTGAGTTAAAGATCTGACTCTTAACTGTTTAAAGTGTAAAATGGTAAAATTTATTTTCAGTTTTCAGAGTAACCTAGTTTTAAGAGTCACTATAGCAACAACGGTGGGCCTTGAGAGTAACAAAGATTAAGAATTCCCTCATCCAATGCACTTCTTCAATGGGTCATCTCACTCAGGAGCAATGAAACTGTTCAGTGTTTGAAACTGCTCAGCTTGAGCCACGTGGGCCTGGGTCAAACGCAGAAGTTGGGGTGCCCCATCACTGTGAGCACATGCTGCATCCTATTAATATTGGCTTAAATTACCAGCTCACATTTCTCCTTTCCTTCCTGTAGGACCAGGACAGGATTTGGTGACTGGTATATTTGAGCCATATTTATTGCTGCTAAAAGAGATACAATTTAAAAGATGGGAAAATGCAGACGTTTTTCAACTAACTTCAACAACAGATATTTTTCCTGAAAGCAATGGGTTTACTACTCCTTTCACATTTTGTATTCGTGTAAAACGGGAGCAGAGCATGGGAACTTGGTAGGAAAGAGTCGGTTCGTGAGGAGATTTTAATTTAAAGTGAGATAAAACTCTGAAGTGCTTCTTAGTTTTCTCAGTTACTGATTAAGAAAGATACCTACAGAAAGAGGCTTCGTTTTCAATGAGTTGCATTGAGAAGTCTGCCTTTTTAAAATAGTGCCCATCATTTTTTTTTTCTTTTAAATTTAAAAATCAAATTAACTTTGTAAGCTATTAAAAGAATTGACCTTAACTACACTAACGCAATCATCTTGCCATATTCCCATCATACAAATTAGCCTAGAGGAAGAGCAATTATCATCCCAGAACTTTGCTTAATTATTGCCTGATTGCTTCTTCAACCTTTTTCCTTTAAAACCGTTCTTCCATTTCTTACTTGCCATGTTTTCCTACCTTTTCCATAGAAGCTCACCATTCCCAGCAAATGGACTCTCAAGTCCTTTTTTCTCTGCCACCACCTGGGCAATATTTATTTTGCCAGTTTAGATGTGCCGTAGGTCTGAGACTTTCCACAGGCAAGAGTTTGATCACTGGCAAAAAGGAGTGTGGAGAGGCTTTGGTTTCTCTTCCAAGCACTTTCTTCCTGATGCTGTGCTCAGATGAAACCTGTCTGAATTGCCCCTATTATTATTTTTGCAGTTGCACAGATCATTCAAAAGGGACAGTTACGGCTATTCTTCCTCCCGGTAGCATTTTGAACCTCGTGGCTATCCAGCCATATAATGACTGTAATAGCTCGTGCAGTCAACCTGCTGCAGTTGTAACAGAGTTTTATTTAATTTTCTTGGTGACCTGAGTTTGCTGCTTATTTTGTTAGGTGTGTAATTGTGCCCTGGAGGAGATAAGGAGACAGGACAGGACAGGACATGCACATCATGATAGAAAGAAAATAACGCTCTTACCACTTTTATTCTTAAACTAGGTGAAATTTAAAAAGCATATTTACTTCTTAACGTGTGTATCTTGCAGCATTCCCACCAATATATGTTCCTGACATCAGATGTGCTTCTTGAGCATTTGGTTTATGTTCTCCTTCTGTTAATAGGCTCCTAGCGAACATTTCATGCTTTTGAGCCTGATGCTGTAAAAACTTTTACTAGCTGGGCGTTAAGGACAGAGTTGTGAATCTCCATCCAGAAATGAAAGGGAGCAACCTTCTCACCTCCCAGCCTCACATGCACACTTCTGGGGGTCCCAGGCAAGCTACCATCGAAGTAAAAAGAGCAGTTCCATTATTTCCTTGCATGGACATCTTGTGTGGGACTGAGCAGAGGACCAGCAGAAACAGCCACCCCAATGAACTCACCAACAGCGACTGGGTCAGTAAGGTGTGGGATGGGAATTTGCCACAGATGAAGGTAAAATACCAAGGCTTTATTATTCTCCAGTCCTTTCCGAAGGTAACTGTGAGTTATAACGTTTCCCAGGCAATTCCAGGGGCAGCTTCACAGATGCTTGGAGATGAACCTTGAAGTTTGCACTCAGCTATGTTTTTATTAATTTATTATTATCTAACAGACAGCAGCCTGGCCAGGCAAATGTAGTGCTACGTGGGAAGTGTGTCCACACAGTGGTTAGTCTGTATAAATGGCAGTTCTGCAGGATCAGGCTTTACTGTGGTAGGAGCCGCAGAGCAGGAGGGAGGTCCTGGCCCCTGTCCCAAGCAGCTTTCAAAGTAGTGGAAGTAGAGTAGTAAATGCATGCTGGAAAGAGAATTGGCATACACTGGAGTTAGAAAATATATTTTGTTTCAAGGAACACCTCAGATGATGGGTCTGTCTGTAACACAATTTTCATTTCAAAGAATTCATGACAAAGCCTTTTTCTTGGAGGCTCTTGAAAAAAATAGCTTGACAATAAAGGGCAATAAATTTGATGATGGAATATGGAAAACACTCTTAACTGTGTTTTTAACAGCATCTTCAAACTGTTTATGTTTTTACAGAATAATTCAATTATTTAATAGAATCAATGTTTATCTTATTACACTGTTATGCTAGTTCTAAAGACATTTCCTTTCTTCATGGTAAGGGAGAATGTCTCCAAACATGCTGACAGGTAGATGTTAACAAGTGCTGGTGATTTCAGGTTTTATTGTGACCTTTCAGAGTTGTTCCTGCATGTGATGTAGACTAATTGCTTAACATTTCTCATTGTTTTCATCGGGGAGTAAGTGCTCTGTACCTATACGGATTTATGCTCTTGCTGGTTCTTTGCGCACTCAGTCCATACCTCAGCTCCTCCTTTAGTGCAAACTTTCTGTGTCTTGTATGAGGGAAACGAAGATGTGATATTTCTTCCTGTTTGAAAGTTTTTGTGAGCTTATTAGACAGTACATGCTTTATATAAGGAAACATGTATTAGCTGCTCATATAAATGCCAAGGATTCTTTTGATAGTGCTATCAGATTATCAGAGCCTCATGCTAACATCCCATCTTCCCTCAACTCCCTGGGATGCCTCAGCTATTCACTTAGACTCTTAAAATATATATGTATGTATATAAATTTTAACCATTTTCATTCAAAATGAAAATACATTTATGTATTTCACAGAATGGTTGTGAAAACAAACACACTGAAGACTGGAGTGCTCAAATATGTTAACATGGGTTTCAGAGCCACAGAAAATGCTGTTTATTCTTTAAAAAGTTATGATTTGTTTCTTGTGGGAATTGTGGCAGCAGTGGAGTTTATGGAACAATTTGAGCCAGAACTTTTTTAAGAGCCGATAGGGTCTGTGACATCTGAGACACGGCACTTCAAGCAGAGCAATGGCATAGGGAAGAGGTGGTCAAATAGGATGTTCCAGCCAGTGTCATTAGTGTGTGGTTTATAGATTCATTTTTTAATCTTGTCTGCTCCCATAAATTTGATTTATTATGTGGATATACAATTTTGTCATCTCAAGGGGTATTTATCTACTTTTATAAACTAAAGGATTTGGAAACCTAGTCAATACCTGCATAGATGACTTCAGAGGGAAGTTTCCATGTTAGAGGAAGGATTTGGTGAATCACCAGATGATGCCCTTCTGTTTCAGAAGTATGGAACAACTGCCCAAAGGCAACATGAGATTTTGCTACAGGACTTGCCAGCTCTTGGATGAGTCCTGGAGCAGAGGTTTTTTCCCTATGGATTTTTCCTATGATTCTATTTGGATGTGGTGTTGAGGGATATGGTGTAGGAGAGAACTTTGTAGAATAGGGCTGATGGTTGGACTCGATGATCCCAAGGGTCTTTTCCAAACAAAATGATTCTAACGTTCTAGTGCTTTGTTGGTTTGGGGTTTTTTATTGAAAGTAAAGTATCCAAATTTTGACTAGTAGTCTGGCTTATATTAATTTTCTTTGTTTTCATCTTTGTTTAAAGCAGGCATCTTACATTGTATTTCTTGGTTTTAACTGAAGGATGTAACAAAACATCCATTTATAAAATAAAAGTGGCAATCTCTGTCAACACTCATCTAACAGTGATTAAAGCAGCCCAATATAACATTGGTTAGGATAAAAAAATTATTAATGTGATTACTACTTTAATGATATAAGCATTAAAAAGTTACTAGAATAATTTGCTGTAGAATTACAGTGAGTGGCTATCAAATATTAATAAATTGAAAGTGCATACTGCTTACTAACTTCATATGAAACACTGTTTGAATTAAAGCCATTTGCCATTTTAAAAATGAGGCCTCATTAGAATAGATTTTTTCAAAATTGAGTTTTGCTCTGGTTCTGTTTTTAATAGATAAATTGAAAACTCCTGACAAGAGGAAAGAGGATATTAATGGAATTGTTTTCAGACTTTTAAGGACACAAATGCTAGAAGGCTACTCACCAATAATAAATTTTATTAAAATTTATGTAGATTCCTGGTCAAGAATATATTGCAGAAAAGCTCTTATCTTACCAGTTGGCACATGGCTGTCAAACAGTTTCATAGAATCATAGAATCATATAGGTTGNGTACTCGCTCCAGCACCTCGATATCTCTCTTGTGCTGAGGTGCCCAGAACTGGACACAATACTCAAGGTGTGGCCTCACCAGTGCTGAGCACAGGGGGACAATCACCTCCCTACTTCTGCTGGTCACACTATTTTTTATGCAAGCCAGGATGCCATTGGCCTTCTTGGCCACCTGGGCACACTGCTGGCTCATGTTCAGCCGCCTGTCGACCAGCACCCCCAGGGCCTTTTCTGCCAGGCAGCTCTCCAGCCACACTTCCCCAAGCCTGTAGCGATGCATGGGGTTGTTGTGGCCCGAGTGCGGGACCTGGCACTTGGCCTCGTTGAAGGCCATGCCATTAACATTGGCCCATCTATCCAGTCTATCCAAGTCCCTCTGTAGAGCATCCCTGCCCTCAAGCAGATCAACACTCCCACCCAACTTAGTGTCATCTGCAAACTTACTGATAGTGTTGCAAAATTACTGATAGTGTTTGAAGGAATGTATTTGAGATTCCTTACTCAGAGCAAATTGGAGACAAACTGATCAGAGAAAGGGAAGCAGAAGCGATGACTGAACTGCCAACACACCTGGTCCTGATTCCTCATCCCCACAGAGGCACTTATGCCAAATATGTGTTGTCCTAGCAGGACATAAAGTGCTTTGATACCTCATTTTGTGAAATTACTTGTACTCTGTGGATGAAAAATATTGTGTAAGCACAAAGTATTAATTAAAAAAATGCTTTTTCCAGCAAAGAAATAGGGTTGGGAAATCAGTATATGCATATAAAGCTTTGTTTATACTTGGAACTTCTTGTAAAAATATGCTTGGCACCTATGGTACAGAAAGGACTCAAAGCCCAGGTGGTTTAGATTCTGTACAACCAAGCCATGAAATAGCTTTATTTGCCTGAAATAAAAACAAACTATAATAATCACATCTTCCATTTTTCCAGTCTTAGGTTTCTAGGCTTAGTCAATAATATCTACTCATTTATCAGGCCCACACAAGACAAGTGGCGCCTCACACGACAGCCCTCTCCCACTGGGGTCCTGCAGCCCCTGCTCAGCATCACTGGGGCCCACATTCACTGCTTGTGCCCCAGCACTGCACAAGGGAAGGGGGCAGCTCTGGGGCTGTTTGAAGGTACAGCACCCTGTGGTGGCGTCACTGCCCTGGGGGCACTTTTCGTGTCTTCTCCCTTTAGTGTGAAGACAGAAATCACCACAGTGTGACAGACTGTCCTTCAGCATCACTAGCAGCTGGCATCAACCACTTACTGCAAGCACAGGGCTCCTTGCTGAATCAAGTCTTAGCTACTCACACAAATAATACCAGTGCTGATCTGGTACCATTTATTGTCTCATCCTCTATGTATTGAGAAAGAGACTTAGAAAGGATGAGGATCCCAAGCTCATACTTTAAAGTTAGGGTTTTTTCCAGTTTGTAGTAGATTTTGAATAGATTTAAATCTAAATTTTAGAACCAGTATTATTATGAGGAGTTTGAAATGGCTGGTGCTCATACAGCTTATCTATTTTTAAATTAAAATCCTCTTAAACCTTAAGGATATCAAATTTGCCTCTCTTCTGTAAGGATCAGTTACGTTTGGAACTGAAAACCTGAAAGACTTGGAGAGTGCACACTATCAGTGATTTATGGCCTGCAGTGAAAGATTCTTGACCTTTTCATTCTAGTTACTCTGATAATGCTTTCTCCCCACATCAAAATACATTTTAATTGATCCCTCCTTTGTGCTTTTGGACTCACTTAAGATGCTTCCCATTGAGATCTGCTGTTTATGTGAAATGGGCTATGATGGTTTTTCAGTTTACATGAGGAGCTCTTAAAGAGGAGGGTGCTTGCTGTAAAAGATTCCAGATCCTCAAAAATTCATTTATCTGCCAGGCTCAAATGACTAAGCTACACTTCAAAATAAATTGAAGAGTAAAAATCCAATAATCCTAATTTACCAGTAACAGCTATAAACATTTATCTTCTATCCAGTTGGAATGGACTTTGACAGATCTGCATGTGTTTAGCCATAGCAAGCAGAAAGCAATACCTCTGCAGCTGCTTTATTCTCACCCTGAGAATTTCTCTGTGCTGCTGAGACAGGAGAGGTAATTGGATGTTCTTTTTTTCTGGCAGGTACTGGACTGGATTGAAAATCACGGGGAAGCCTTTCTGAGTAAACATACAGGAGTGGGGAAATCTCTACACAGAGCACGCGCCCTGCAGAAAAGACACGATGATTTCGAAGAGGTAGCACAGGTAAGAGTCTGAATCAGAGATTTCTGCTCTCTGGCTTGATTTTTGTTACTCCTCTTGTATATTGAGAAAAAGCTACTGTTGTTTTGGGTCACATTGCTCTCTTGAAATATTTGGAGGTGACCAGGATCCTGTCTTCCAGGTTTGAAAGGTATCAGGCACTGCCGTGCATGGTAGCAGCAGAACTTGTAATCAGGACATCACCACATTGGGTTGATGGGTCTCAAAGCCCTTGAGAAATTGCAACCAGTTTATGGGACAGTAATGCAATGTGCTGGGACACAGAGGAGGATGGTTATGAGAGCAATAGAAAAACCAGTTGTAACTCCTACAGTTATATTTGAGAACCTTGAGAATAAGGTGGAAAGCAGCATCTAGTGAAGAAGCAGGGGAAGCACTAGAGTATGTTTGCTGTAAGGGAAACTGCCCTTCCACTCTTTCTGAGGGTATGGTGTGATATGTGGAAGGGATTTTTGTTTGGTTTGGAACAAGAGGTAATCATTACAGGTAGGCATTGGTAGTAGTAATAATTTTCCTCATAGCACAGTGTAAGCAAGGCTTGTCCAGGAATTTTTGGTATGAAGCCAAAAGCTTCCACCTAGAAGCTTATAACTTTTCCCCAAAGCATGGCCATAGATGTTTACACATACAGTCCATCTTTATTTATGGAATTTAAAAGAAAAAGGACCATTTGTAAGTTCTTCAAGGGATTGAATAACTTTTTTTTTTTTTTTTTAAAGTATCTGATGGCCAGAAATTATCCAGTCTAAGCTCTGGCTGTCAGATCATGTTACAGCTTTTTGTGCTAGATTTGAAGCATCCTCTATCAGAAATTGATCTTCTGTAAAGGTACTTTTGCTTTGGGTATTTCAGATAAAATCCTGATTAATCTATGTAAAGCAGGTTGTATCAAATGCTTTGTATTCCTGATGCACACAAGGCAGGTCAGTGCTCAAATATTTCACTGTGGCATAAAAAAAAAAAAAGTATTCTATTTTAGGACTGGTTTTTTTTTTTGCAGTGCCCTTCCCATGTGTTTGCCTTTTTTACTTTAAAATGTTCCCAGGATAGGGACATACCTCTTTCACTGTGCCCTCAGGGAAACTATTTCACTGCATGATGGCAGCTACTGGCTAGTTTATTATTTTTCCTCTTCCTCATATTTAATTTATATTTCTCCCAACCTACTCCCTCACCCTTGTTTATATCCCTTTAGTCTTATTTATCTCAGGGAGATAAATGCCAGGGAAAGAGATGAATTAACAACCCTGAAGTATCTGTAGAATGTTAGCATGTCTTCTCTGTGCCTCTTTACCATGTAAAACATATTTCATTCTGGTGGCATGTTCTTACTAGCCAGTCCCTTAAATACTTTCTGTTGCATATTTCTTTGGACCCATTCAGTTTGCCAACATCCTTCTTTTAATTAGAAGTTCAGCTGTCGATGGAATATTCTGTTGCTTGGCTTGGTAATGAACTTCAGTGCCACCTTTCAGCTGTGATGGGATGTCTGTGTGTACCACTGACAAATCACACAGACTGAAAGCAGCAGTTCTTGATTGGAGGGTCTCCAAAATTTCATGAGGCCTCCCATGGATTTAAGTCTTCCAGCAATAGGTTTGAATTTCTAGAATAACCTGTTGTGATTTTAGTAAAAGGCATCTTAGTCTGAAGGCTGCAAACTATGGTCCTACAAGGCCTCATCCAAAAGCAAAAGTTAATGGGAGGTTTCATCCTAAAATCAACATTAGGTGTCTTGATAGCAGATGTGCTCGAGTCAGCTGTTATTGAATGCAGTACTTGGGTAACAAAGAAAAGGAAGATTGTGTAATACAAAGGAATTAAAATTAGGTAATTTCATGTCCTTTCTGGTATCAGCATTTTGTAAATCTCCCTTCTCTGTGATAATTAGCTTCATAATTGCGGTTACATCTCACATCTCTGAATCACGGTTAGTTAGGGTTTTTTCTTTTGTACCTCTTCTTTGAGTAGTACCTCACTAGAGATGTAGGAAACAAATTAACAACAGGTGAGAAAAGACAGAAAAATAACATGGTCTTGACAGTAGAGTTGAGAGCAAGCTGTGTAACTGTCTGCACAGGGAAACAACAACTCACTTAAGAATTGTTCCACTGGAGGATGTAATTTAGAGATACATCCTGTCACCAGGGTTTAGGAAGCTTACACATGGGTAGCTTGCATGGCTAGGTAATAGGATAAATTAAAATAGAAGTACTTCACAAGACTTTTCTAACCTCTCTGTTAGTTCTCTTTCTATACTATTTCAGCATATCCATTGGTGAATAACTTTAGACACTTTTCCATTCACTTTACAAGACCAAATTTAGAGCAAAGGGTATATGTATCTAGTTAATTGGATGACCTGTTTAAATGAAGGTGGCTGTTTGGGAGGAGGATGGAGAGGAAAGAGAAAAGTATAGTTTGCATGGGTATAGAATTTGTTAGGTTCCTCTGCAATTAGTGATAGAACAAGAGGAAGTGGCTGCAAGCTGCAGCAGGGTAGGGTTAGGCTTGACATTAGGAAAAAGTTTTTCACAGAAAGAGTGGTCAGTCAGTGGAATGGGCTGCCCAGGGAGGTGGTGGAGTCACCCTCCCTGACTGTGTTTAAGAGTAGATTAGATGTGGTGTTGAGGGATCTGGTGTAGGGGAGAACTTGTAGAGTAGGGCTGATGGTTGGACTTGATGATCCCAAGGGTCTCTTCCAGCCTATGATTCTATGATTCTGAATCTAATCCTTTTACATCCTATTTGATATCACCAATGACCATCTCATTGCTCTGCCTGAACAACTGGGAACAGTTATGATCAGTTCTGTTCTCTGAGTATGAAGTTTATGGTGCCTCGTTAGAAATAGCTGATTGAAGTCGAACCTGCTTATTTCCTCCCTGGCTTTGGTAGGAATATTTTCCTCTGGTGCATTCACACCAGAATACCATTGCTAATTTATGAGGCCTGTCTGCAGTGTGACACTGGAATGTGGTGTTGGCAAATAGACATGGGGGATCATGCACTGAGGGGAAGTGAAAGGAATCTCAGGCTTTATCTGAGGTCAAGGACTTCAGAATATAATACTCTCTGCTTTGGAAAGAGTAATAGCGAGGGTAAGAGTGGATGCCATAAATTTTATCACACCTGGAATTCTCCTGCAGAAGCTTCTAGTGAGGTCGATTTGTGGTTGGGGAATAAATCTCCCCACTCTGATTATGACCAATTTTTATCCTTCCTAGTTTCCTTCTTGATGCTTAACTCTTTAGAGTAGGTTGTAGTGTTGGTAATTAATTAATTCTAACTTAGGTTGAATTATTTTCATTTTCCCCAAGATAGCTAATAACTTTGCCATAGCTAGGGTTGATAACTGGCATCGCTTATTCCCAATATAACCATATAATAAAGCACACGTGCTAAGATCATGAAATGAACTGATGAGTTTGCCCATTCCCCTCATTGGGATGTTACTAGCATTAGCAAGAATAAGAAGAGTTGTGTTTGTTTTTCTTAAAATACAAAGTGCAGTACTGACATGCCTGGTGAGATTGACAGGATTAGCAATAGTATTTCCATTGGCAGTTCTCTGAAAAAAATACTTTGCCTGCCATACAGGGTAATTTATTCTCCAAAATCTACTTTCTTTTGGCTCTGATATATTTGTTCTTTTCTCCCACTGTTTCAGGAAGGCATTTGCAAAGGTCAGACTGGAAGTAAATTTCGTGAATTTTCTTGGTATTTTCAACAGTGGGGAAAATGTGCATGTTTTTGAATGCTGCCTAACTGCATGTAGAGAAGAGCAGTGTATCTGAGAGTGCTGTGCTGAGAAATGCTCTGATTGACTGACCTGCCAAGGCACTAGATTGAGAGGTGGAACGTGCTCCCTCTATGTCTGATGAGAAACTCCACAGATAGATAAATCTGGATGTAATGATCCGATCAGGCACAGCCCAAATAGATCACATTCCTGCATACAGCTGTGCTTGGAAAATGTCAGTGATTTTAGAGTGCTGCATTGTGGGCAATAGGAAACATAATTTGGGGTCCCTTTCTCTCATAACTGCTGTTTAGACAATGCTCTGGCAATTTTTCTGGCTCTATTTATTCTGCATGGAACACACAGATGGCAAATGTTTGAATTTGTATTTAGAAGCCTGACCTCCTGGGAGGGAGGTTGCTATCTTGTGTATACCTGCAAAGGTTGCTCAGCCTGTGCTGATACTGTTCACAGGCTGCCACCCTGAAAACACCAGTTTAGACACAGTGCCTACCACACAGTGAAATTTAGTAGTCAGGCATTATTGATGAAGTAGGTATCACGGTATCATTAAGGAAATACCACTTTTTAGATGTAGTTGGAATATTCCTGCAATGACAGCCTCTTTGCTTGTCTGCTTTAGCAGGGGAGTCAGACTACATGATCTCTAGAGGTCCTTTCCAACTCTGACAGTTCCATGAATTGCTTTGGGTGAATCAGATAAACCATAGTTCAGCCAGTTTTGACTGTAAATCCAAAGATAATTTCATTTTAGACTTTCTAACTTTGCCTTGTTCCGGGCTTTCATCCTGAAAACCACCATGCCTTCCAATGGAAAAATTCTGTTTCCTGGCTTGTGTTCCCCAACATCTTCCAACACTTCAGCACTAATGAGTTGAGCTGCATGTTGGAAACTCTTCTCCTATTCTTTGTATAAGAAGGGGGGGGCAGAGATCATTCTCCTTCCTTCTGAGATTCCCAGGAACTGAAGGTTAGGGTAGCCTTCTCAACCTTCTCCTCTGCTCACAGAGAGCGTCACTGCATTTGTGCTGGTGCAGAACTGGGAAAGATACCGTGGAAACCTCTCTGTTACCTCCCTCGCACTCTGCTGCTGCGGGATTAAGTGCTTTTGTGCTTTGAATGATCTGAAACAAACATTTCTGTAGTCTTTGTGCATTTCTGAGCTTTTCCACCAGATGTGCGGTGAAGATTTCCTATCGAGTGGGTTTATCTGCAATTTTGGCAGGCGAACACCCACCAGTACGTGTTTCAGCCTGCAGATGGCACTCGCAATGCACTGTAGAATCCTTCGGCTCCGCTAATGGTAAACGGAGCTGATGTTTCTAATCCAACCCCACCAAACATTGTCTCGGAGTGAAATGAAGCAGAAGTGGAAGCTGGCTCACACGCTGTGCCCTTGGTGTTCTCCTACCCCTGCCAAAACCTGTGTTGTTCAAAGTCACCCAGAAAAAAAACCTTCCTATTTTTTTCTTTTCAATGCAAAGCTGGGAGGTCCATACTTAAATGCAAGGTGGTGCTTGTCATCTGTGTTTATGGGATAAGCTGCTCTCGGATCTGTGGAGCTGCTTTCAAGGCTCTCTGGCCGCATTACAGTCACAGCCGTGTCTGAGTTTTTCACTCGGTGCCTGTGTGCACATTGCATGCAGTAGTTGGTTTGTTTTTCACAGAAATCCAAAGGCACTGACGTTCACAAGGTGAAATGTCACAACTCCAGCGTGCAACCAAGCACATGTTCTGAACAGCCTCGGTTCCCAAATGCGTGGAGTTGTCCCTCACTAAACACAGTAAGAGTTTTGACTGAAAGCTGGGCTGTGGCCATGAAAGTTCACGGGGCTTGTCTGTATATCCCCTGTGTTTGCTCTTGGTTCAGGTCTTGTGACTAAAACAGTTTTGATTCAGGTGCATGTCTGAGTCCTGTGCTCCTGACTCTCAGAATTTTTACAGGCTCTATTTTGCTAAGCTATACATGTGATGCAGTGGCCTATTCTTGAATTATTACAAAGAAGGGGAGCCAGACAAAATGTGAGCAAAATTGGTGAGCTTTGCAGTATGCCATTGGGGAGCTGTTTGATTTTCCTCTTCATGGGTATCTATACTTGCTTTCTTCCAAGATAACTTTTCGAAGATGATGGTCAAACACCTGAACACTGGCTTTGAACTGTCAAAGTTAACCTTATATGAACATATATAATTCCTTTAAGATTCAGTTCTTCCTTTTATTGTGTCCGGTTTTGGGTCCCATACCACAAAAAGTCATTGAGGTGCTGGAGAGGGTCGAGAGAAGGGCAACAAAGCTGGTGAGGGGGCTGGATAAGTCTTATGAGGAGAGGCTGAGGGAGCTGGGTTTTTTCAGCCTAGAGAAAAGGAAGCTGAGGAGAAACCTTCTCGCTCTCTACAAATACCTGAAAGGAGGTTGTTGAGAGGCAGGGGTCAGTCTTTTCTCTCAAGTCACAGGTGATAGGACAAGAAGAAATGTTGTCAATTGCACCAGGAGAAGTTCAGATTGGATATTAGGAATAATTTTTACATGGAAAGGGTTATCAAGCATTGGAATGGGCTGCCCAGGGAAGGGATTGAGGCACCCTCCCTGAAGGTATTCAAAAAACGGGTTGTTATGGTGCTTGGGGACATGGTTTAGTCATGTTTTTTTGCCAGAGCTAAGTTGATGGTTGGACTAGGTGATCTTAAAGGTCCCTTCCAACCTAGACAATGCTATGATTCTTCTCAGGGAGGTAAATGTATTTCCTGCAAGGGAAGGCTTTTGGAGGAGAACTTGAAAGCCAAGGGCCTGTATCCTCTACTAGAAATCAAAGTAATAGTCTTCATCTGAGAAGCAATTTGCACACCAGTGTTCCTATCTAGAGCATTCCCTTCCCCCAGTGTACTGTTCCTAATACACGGTCCGTTCAGAGTTTTCAAAAAAGCCTTGGAGATAAAAGGATCTTTAGTGCAAATATGTTGAAAAATATAATTATATTGTTTCTCATGTGAAATATCCAGCAGACTCAGTAAGAAATCCTGCAGGTAAAAATGGTATTCTCTGATCTCTCAGTCCCACATAGTTTTACTTGAACTGCTTTAAAATTAAGTGAGGTGATGGAATAGTCAGGCCAAGGCTGAATTGCAAACAGCTACTTGTTTGGCCTTCAGGATAAAAACCTGGTGTTTTCCCATACAAGTTCCAGCTCTGTTGGATGTCATTGTTCTAAAGTTTGGCATGAAGTTCAGTACTGATGTAAAACAGCTAGGCATAAATTAGGAACCCATGCTGATAATGAGCACTTAGGGAGCATTGTCTCAGGGTGATATTTTTTTTTAATTATTAGTATTACCTTTTAAAAATTTTGTGGCCTACCTGGTTTTTGAAAGGAGTAGCTCTCTGAGCATACTGGATTTTTCCCTTTGGGTTAGGTGACTAAAATCCTACAGAGGATTAAATACTAGGCCAAAACAGGGAGAAAGCAGACAATTAAACCTGGTAAGAACTATGCTTGATGTTAACAATAATGGCTGTGGTTTCAGTAATGCCAAATCTTTTTAAAAATAATGAAACCATGAGATAGGCCACAAAAAAGGCACCCCTGCTCTTATCTTCATCATTCTTTGCATGGTCATTAGCGAGTTCTGAAGCTATAATCCGCAGTTTCCTCTTCATTTATGTAAATGTATTCACTTCTACACAAAGGGGAAAAACTGCCTCCTGGCAGCAGCTGGCTCAGGCATTGCACTGTGGTGCAGGAGCTCTGGGCTCCAGAATTCTTGGTTTCCTCTCCCGGCTGGCAGCAGGCTGTGTCTGGCAGCCACAGACAGCAGGGAAAAATGAAACTCCCTACTTACTGGTTGTGTTTGAAGGTTATCTTAGGACTTCTGGATCTAGGAACATCTAACAGCATAGCTGAAGAGCCAGATAATTTATCATGGAAGCAATGGTATAATGCTTTTGACTGAAGACTAGCAGCTTCTGGGTGACTCAGGGTGTATCTGTGTTGCAAGCACAGACTCTGAAACTGTTCTGCACAGCCCAAGCCAGGAACCAGAAGGTCTGAGTGGTGTTAGATGTGATGCTATGGGGACTCCACTGCCAGACTGAAGTCAGAAGCAGGTCATGTAAGGCATGTTTTCCCTTACGAAGTGTGAGTACGCTGTGGATATCAATACTGTGCTCCACTGCTTGATCTAGACATGCCCACGGAGACTTCATTAGCAGGGGTCATTGAAAGAGTGTCTTGGATAATCTTCTGAAGTCTTGGATAGCTTGGATGTAATTGAGTGGGTGGCTGTTGGTATTCCACAGTCAAAGGGAACCTGTTTTTAGAGGGGCCCTTTAATGACACAGAAATCTTTGGGGCTGTCACTTGAAGAGCTGTGCCCATTGGCCACGTCTTGGGGTTTGCCTTTCAGAGTATTTCACCTCGAGCAAGAGGTGATTGTCTTTCCTATTCCTTCTCTTCCAAAATCATGTGACAGCTGGATCTTTTCATTAAACCGCGTGCAGCGCGATTCACAATCTAAGTACTCCCTATAAAATCTCAGGGCTTGGCAACACAATGTATTTTTGACAATTGCCAGGAGCAAGCTTCCTAGTGCTGGTTTATTTGGGTAGGTTTATTTTTGTGTCTTTAAAATATGTTCCTTTAATTTGCCTGTAAATGCAAAATGCTGTTCCTATGGCAGACTGGGAGAACAATGAAGCTATTTAAGAAATATGTATTTTTAATTCTAGAGGTTCTGGAAAATGGCATTTCTATTGTGTGGGATATTCTGAGTTTTTGAATTTGTTTCGTTTTGAATCAGAAAAGAAACCCAAAATTTCCTCGAGAAGAAAAATCCTGGAATTTGTTTCTTCAAGGCTATAAATTTCTTAGAGAGAATACTGGAAAATATAGCACTGGTGCATACTAAATATATATTCAATGTGGTGCTGATATCTCAGCTGAATAAAGATAGAGCTGAAACAAAACATCTTTATCTCCGACAATTTCTGGAAAATGTACTCACTGAGATGAACCACTGCTGTTTTCACTAACCTGTGCATGTTGGTGAAAACCTTTGTCATCTAAAGGCTTTTGATCCCCTCTGATAATTTTTCTTTGTGCTCTTCTTATTGACAGGTCAGTAGGTTATCAAAACGTGTCTATTGGTTCGGGAAGATTAATTGCAGCAATATCCAAACCTCATTTATAATGATGGTGGGCGAGTACTCTTCAGTTCCATTTCTTGTAGCTATTTATGGCGGCGTGGCTGGTGGCCACATAGTGACACTATGAATCTGATCAGCTCTTTCACGTTCTGAGTCGGTCACCAGGCAGTAGAAGGAGCTGCCTGAGGCTGTGCTGCTTCCTCCAGGCCAGCCAGTGCTGCCTTTAGGAGAGCAGCACAACATTACCCGCAGCAACTGTATTATGACATTGCTGCAAACCACAAATATGCTGCTCTGCAGACATTTGGCAACAGAAATTTCAGGAAGATTGAGCCAATATCAAGGAGATTTGTATTCAGTATCAGAGCAAAATAGTTTTCAAGGACAGGCTTTTGGTGTTCATTATCGTTGTGCAAATGTTCTGGGAATAGACTGACGGTCTGATCACTCTGCTGCACAAGATTTAGAATAAAATCACACTTCCAATTTCAGAGAAATTGCTAATTGCTTATAATTAACTTGTTCTAAAGAGTAGCAAATCCAGTTCAATGACCTATCTACACAGCAGAGAAGCTGCTTGGCAGTATGGTTGTCTCTCTCTTTTCCTATCACAGGTTCCTGTTTTTTCCTATCACAGGATGTCCTATTATTGTGCCATCAGGCACTTGAAGTGTCCAAAAACTACACTTGCATTATGAGACTATTGCAAATGTTTTCTACTGATTAGGTATAAATAGAAAGTATTCAACCAACATTTTATTGCATATAAAAATGTTTTTAAAATTTATTTCCCTGGCTGGGACCAACTTCAGATCTCAGTTTCCCTTGTATAGAAATAGGGCACCATCAGTGGATTTATACAAGCCTTTTGGAATTACATGTGTGTGAACAGGGACAGAAATCTTAATGTGTGGATAAATAATTCACTTGTTGATTCAGTGCGTGTAATTCAGCCATTAATATTTCCCTCCACAACTGTGGTCTGTGAGGTCTGGTTTTGCATGACCAAGCTCCCAGAAAGCACTGGTTTGTATCACTATGGAAATGGCATATGGTTTGAGGCATTTCAGCATCTTTGTTTAGTGTCTGGTTTAGAGCACTACTACATGCAAAAGCGCAGGTTCTTCTCCCTGTACTGCCTTTGCTGAGCTAGGGAGAGAAATTCTAAGATGAGAAAAGACAAGAGAATCAGCCTTCTCGTGTCACTACACTTAAGATGCAGCTTGTCTGGGGAGAAAGAAAATGCAGAATTTGCAAGAAGCCAGGGATTGAGACAGGAGGTGTTTCCAAACTGTCAGTGAGTACGTGCACGTGTTTGTCGAGTGTGGTTGCCTGGATTAGTATGCAGCTAATACAACAGAAACCAATATGTGTTCCAAAAGAATGACACCGTGTCCTATTAACATACAACCCTCATTATTATTAGTGGGTTTTCAATGCATAGGGGTTGCTTTTTCTGCACAGTGTAGGTAACTTCTCGTGACATGAGTGAGATCCACAGCTATGCAGCAAACGGAGAACAGCGTCTGCTTTTGCCTCCCCCAGAGTAATATTAGGGCTCGCTGCAAAAGTGAACAGCATAAAAGGGCATTTGTGACTCATTAATATCGGGGAATGGAAAGTGCAGCCGTCACATTAAATGTGTCAACCTGAGAGCTGAAGCAAATGCATTGAGTGTTGGGTGAAATGAAGGGTGTTTCTGCATGGAGAGGAGATGGCTGAGAGCGCCAGTTTTGGGGACTGGTTCCTTGTAGTTTTGTCTGTGGCCAGGATTTATATTGACAACCAGAACATGGATTTGTTGATGCCCATGTATCTAAGTTGAGTGCAGGAAGGACTTGAAACCTGCAGAGTTCCATGGTTTTTCTACGGTGTGGATGATATTAAGAGGGAGAGAAGTCTAGTTTGATTTCAGAGTTACTCTCTGTTGTCTTCTGGGGTTTTTTTAGCCTCAAAATGGACTGAGTTGAATCCTTTATAAATTAAGGATAGGTGTTTTTTTCCACTACAAAAGTGTCTCAAATATTGCCCATCTAGGAATGCATGCACACTGTTCCTCCTGTGTAAAACGTAACTATTGCTGACTTGTTTCACAGGATGGCGAGCTGTCCTTCCCAGCACCAGGCCCTTTCCCAAGGGATTCATAGTTTTATCTGTGCCAGATCACAGCTCCTCAGTGCACGCTGCGTGATGGGCTCTGTTCCTGCTCTGCTCCTCTGCCATGCATTGAGAAGCAGCTTCAGAGCACAGCCAGGGCTGTGCAGCCACGCTGAATTATCAGTCAACTCACCAGAGTACATGCTCCCCCTTGGGAGTGGTAATTGGGTCACTAGGTCATTTAACCACTGTAAATTTAGTGTTCTGGTCGTCGCACATATATGTGGGACAGAAAAAAAGATACTGCAGAGGTCAGAGCAGAATCTGATTTGTATGCTAGGCCAGGGACACAAAATAAGGGGATTATTTGGGGATGAGAATGGTGAGGGGAGTGTAAATCGCTGCTTGAACCTGCTGGGCATCACTCCAGGGGTGGGAGCAGGTGCCCAGATCCTGCTGCTCGGGGTTTGGCACAAAGCTGGGGCTCTGGGATAGCAGGCAGAGAGAGATCAAAAGGCAACTCAAAGAGAATTTCTCTGATCTTTGTTTTTGTCTCCTATTATGTCCAGCCTTATCCTTTGGGGACCTGGTTTGGGATTTTTTGGAGGAAGGGGGATTGGACAGGAGAAGGGAAGGATTTGGCAACATTTAATAAAGAATACACTGGAAATCTCTCAGGATTTTTTATAGTAAAAAATTTTGGCAGATGTTGACTATAGAGGCAGTATCTCATATGCCTGCAGTACTCTTGGAGATCTACCACATGCCAAAAATCAACACATTTTATAGCATGAAGATTTCTGGTGGGAATACTGTTCTGTACCAGATCTCTCATTGGAAGTCATTATTGAGATATATTTGTCTCAGATCATGTGTGGCCGCCTAATAAGAGCCAGGGAAAAAAAAATGTTATCTTTCAAAATCTTTGTTGTGATTATGGATAACCTGAATTGAATTTCACACAGTAGAACTCATTTTTAAAATGCGGCCCATATGAATGCTTTCTGACCAACACTGAAAAATGTTAGTTCCTGTCTGGATCTTTTCTAAAGTATATGAGTAAGTCTGGTTTAAGCTAAATAAATGAAATGGTTTATTACTTCCAGGGTAGTGAAAACCCCTCTTCTTATTTTTCTTCATTATAAATAAGCAGTACATCTCACTAGCTGTTACAGATGATTTTAATCTTTCTAAGTTTTAGGGAAGACTAAGCCCTTAGTCCATTTTCCTTTGGTGGCATCTCTGAAGAACTAATTTGATGGGTAAGCTGTTCAGACAGTTCACATGTCACGGAAATAACAGTGGTGAAAAATTGGTTTATAAATCTAATAAGGTACAGAGAATGGTTTCTACTTATTTGAAACAAATGCCAATGTGTAAACCACAATGAAGAGCTGAATTAATGTTGACAGTGAGGAGATTCTGAATCCAAAGGGACCACCTTGCTGACCTGCTCCTAAAATGCTGAACTGGAGCAAAGAGATGAAGTAAAAAGTTACTTCAACTTTAATTGAAACCAGGGAGGCTGCTTTATTCTTATAGATACCAGAGGGACATTCACCTTCAAATTATCTGAGGTCCATAGAGTAGGGCGATGGGGACAGAGGTTATCTGAATGGTGGGCAGGTGGTATGTCACCATTCCCTTTCCCAGGGTACGTTGAGAAACCTCCTCCTGCCAGATAGAATCATAGAATCATTTAGGTTGGAAGAGACCCCTGGGATCATCAAGTCCAACCATCAGCCCTACTCTACAAGTTCTCCCCTACACCAGGTCCCTCAACACCACATCGAATCTACCCTTAAACACAGTCAGGGAGGGTGACTCCACCACCTCCCTGGGCAACCCATTCCACTGACTGACCACTCTCTCTGTGAAAAATTTTTTCCTAATGTCCAGCCTAACCCTACCCTGCTGCAGCTTGCAGCCATTCCCTCTTGTTCTGTCGCTCATTGCCCATGAGAAGAGACCAACACCAATATCTCTACAGTGCCCTTTCAAGCAGTTGTAGAGATGGAAATACCCAAATTGTCAACAAAACAGCGGTGTTGGTGTTTTATTCTTATCATGTGGTTTGTCTCCAGCAGGCACTCTACTGAAGTTTGAAGTTTACTCTGGATGGAAAGAACAATTTTTAAGTGTACCTTTGCAACAAGTTAAACTTACCTGGGCAAAATGAAGGGATCCAGGAGAACACCAGGGGGAATCCCGGCTTCCTTCTGAGTCTAGAGGGAAGGGTTAGAGTCTAGACAGTGTTAGAAGATGACAGTAGCTCAGCTGCACCACGAGACATGATGCCCATTTCCTGCACCACTCCCACCTGGGTGGGTGCACGGGAGCTGATGTAATACAAAAGTGCCAGGCAGGTAATCTGTGTTTCAAAGGACCAGGAGAAAAATTTCATTAACTCTCTGTATCCTTCCTGAGGTTGCAGCACTGCACTGACCCTGCTAAAAGGCTGTGGTATATCTTCCTCCATAGTATTTCTGCCAAATATCAGTTTGCTTGTCAGAGGTGGCCTTTAACTTATGGCAAAATAGAGCTCACTGCAAATCTTGAGGCCCAATGATGCATTTGTGGTAGATAACCTTTTTGCAGCAACCTATGTTGCATATGGTAATATTTTTCTCATATATTACCAGGCAGAAAGAAAGTATGATTATTATTTGATGCATATGCAGTATTGTGTCGTGCAGCCGACTGTGTAGTCTCTATAGTTGGCTATACAGGAATTCTTAAGCTGAAAGCTTTGGAGAATTCAGTACAACGTTTTGCTGAATTTTCTTCTGTTAAACATCATCTCACTCTATAAACAGTCCCATGTATCTCAGAATGAGCTTCAGGGAAGATGTTATAACCTGTCTCTATGTTAATGGAAATAAAGGCACAGCTGGGTCAAGGTAGTGGCTGTGGGGGAAACAGGGAGAGGAAATGGTTTGCTGTCTTATTTAAAGCAGGTTTCATATAAACCTAGACACTAGAAACAAAGCCAGGCAGTTTATAGAATTCACATACTTGTAGGTTTGTTTCTGCCTCTGTTTTCAAGAGAGCAGTGCTGCCAGTTGTATCTGGTGATGACTTTTCCCAGTGCTGCTGACAGTCCAAAGCCTTTTAATATTGTCGTTGCTGTGACTTTGAAATCTCAAAAATGTGAGCATGATATTAAACCCAAAATGCCTGAAGTTATTTCAATTCAGGAGACCAGCAGGACTTGATAAAGCTGTCATGGTTGTACTCATGTCTGCAGGGCTTGGAAAGGATGTGAGCTGACCCTTTGGGACAGAAACAAATGCTGTGCCCTCCTAGATTGCTGCTCAGCTTTGAGCTGCTGCACATTTCTTTGCTTCTCCACTCACCTTCCCTTTCCCTCCCTATCCCCCTATCATAGGGAAGTTGTGGGGCTTTGCTGTGAACTATCTGGGCTTGTTGATATATATCATTTGAGAAGCTTTCAAAATGCTGCATTTCTCTCCTGAGAGTTTGCCGCCTTGTGTTCTCTTGTCATCTCTGCCAAAAAGGGAAATGCCTTCCTGACCTTTGCTGAGTTTCCAAGGTCACCTTGAGCAGTTCTCATTCATATACTCTGCTAATCACCCAATTATCAAGTCATCATGCGGTGATAATACTGTTTTACTGGTACACTCACTGTGTTGCGTAACACTAACTAATAACAGATGATAGTTTTTGGCCTTAAAACCAGTTCAGTTTCATGTCTGATGTCAGAACGACTGTATAGTGGCACCTCAGTGGCTGCTGTTGTCTTCACTGTGCTGCTGTGCTTGCTGTTCCACACTTCCATGTGCCACACTGTTACAGTGCAAGGATGTGCTCAAAGAGAAGGGATCAAGCTCATTTTATGGATATTACCAAGGATCAAATGCTAGGATAAAACTTGGCCAATAATCATCAATTTCAGATGAATTTTCTAATTCTTGTACGTCCTTAGAGAGTCCATAAAATATTGAAAATATTTAACAGCAACAGGAGTATTTAATCACCTCATTTTAACATGCTGTTAGACCAGATGTGCTTCTCCCAGGAGAGCAGTAGGGTGACAGAAAAAAACAATTCTAAAGAGTATTAATTGACCCTTACCTGCATAACCCTACCTTCATATTTCCTGCTCCTCCCCCTATACGCACAAAATGAACCTCCATATTAAGCAGATGCTCTCTCTGTTTTGGGTGCTTTAAGGTGCCAAAGTGAGAGTATGAGACCACCTCAGTTAAAACTGTCAATTTATTTCAATGTGGTCTCTGAAAACTGTTTCTTCTGGTGGGTCTTTAGTTTTACAGAGTTGTTTGTGCATTAGACCCAGTGACTGAGCTTTCCTGTGGCAGCACTGCTGTCTCAGATGGCAACCTCTCTTACCTCAGGAAAGAGGCCAAAATGGCTTTGTGGCATTAAAACGTTATTCTTGTGCCAAAGGGGTGTTCTTTCAGCTCCTACGTGGAGTTCTTTAGATCAAAACTTCCTAAACCACGTCTCAAAAAGTGGAAAGGCACATGTGTTTCTGGTAGTTTAAACCAGGTTTAAACCTTCAAGGATGTCTAGCAGACTCCAGTGTAATCCTGCAATGATATGCCCTCATAACACAAAGTGTGCTGATTGCTTCCCTGCAGAGAGGAGGACTACTTACTTATCTCACATAAAGCAAGTGCCTAGTGGTGTATTTAAGAGAGGAGATTGTACTTATATGCTCATTAAAATAGAGACCAAAGAAGAAGTTTGCCAGGCTCCAGGTGATGCTTATGGTAGGTGTAATCTCCCTCCATACAAANCCTTGCAACAAAAATAAAAATTAATCTTGCAACATTTTTTTAAAAAACATATAAATAAGCAGAAGTTTGAAAAGTTTAGATCTTTGACAAAAATGCTTTTGAGCATTCTGATTTAGGAGAATAAAATAGTTTTGGAGCCATTCAAAGTAAAGTCCTTGCATAGATGACAGAAAAGTACTGTGACAGTTAAGGTGACCACACTGAGCGAGGAAGTTTGCTTGTTCTTTGTGTCTCTGTGGTATCTGCACGCATGTTCCATCTCTGTGTCTTTGCACATGTACTAGTACTGGATATGGTGTGTGGTGTTTAAAACATTATTTCAGTATATATTTCACTGTTTTTTCATTGAATAGTGGTTGCAAACACACTGGGGTTAATTAGCGTGATTGTGCTAATAAGAGTATTCTTCATCATATACTTGATGAAATCATAAATGAAAGATAATGATACATGGAAAAATACCTGTTTCTTGGTGATGGTTAGTGAGGATGTTGTGTGATACCCACCTTGTTGTTCCTGGGAACTGTTTATTTCTCATTCATGCTGAAAAATACCTTATGCTTAAATAATCCACTGAAATAATGGAATTACTAATAGTGTAAACTAGTAACTAGTACCAGCATGGTATTATATCTGGCCTCTTAGCCATCTAAAATGGGAGCAAACTTCACATTGCCCAAATCTGTGGATGTTCCTGAACTGAGCTAAGCTTCAAATGTCAGTGAGGAAAGAATTAACAATGGATCAGTAAATACAGATGCTCGGCCAGGAAAGGTCTGAAGAGAAAGGGTTTAAAACATTGTGAATGAGGTATAGTCCCACAATGAGAGATGAGAGGCGTAAGGACCTTTCAACCCCATGAACCAGCTGCAAAGATAACTTTTCCAGGAGCTGGGAGAGATGTTTTCTATGCAGTCCTGGTGTGCTGAAGCAGAGGTGACATTCCAGGCATTCCGGTTCCTAAACTGTGATCCCAAAGAGATTCAGTTCTGAGAACAGTAGTAATTTCATTGAAAGTGTCAGGTGGCTGATACTTGAATACAGTGACACATGCTTGCACTCACAAACTTACCTGAGACCCTCACTTGTTAAACTACTTAAGGAGATGTGATCCACTCATTTAAAGATAGGCATGTTCTTATGTGTCCATCAAAAGTTTAATATAACAGGCTGTGGCATTTGAACAGCTCAAACTTCAAGGAAAGGGCAAAAATTGGGGCAAAATTATGACAAGAAAAACTTAAGATGAATTGCCATATCTAAGGGGAAAACAGTCTGCAAAAGCAGGGGATGGAAGCTTTATTAACTCAGATATTTTTAAAAAAGGTCTGAAGAAGTTTCCATTCTATTGTACAGTAGGGAACAGACCTGTACTGATAGAGCAAGTGGCTGCATGACCTCAGAGAGATGTTCTGCCTTTAACTTCTACAACTGTTATTCCTGGTAAGTCTGTTTCGAATTAGAGCAATACAGCACAAGTAAGAATACAGGTCTTGATTTGATTATGTGAAAATCAAACCGAATAAAATCACATCTTCACATCTTACATTAGATCATCATTAGCCTTTGCCCTTCTTAAGGGAGGAGGAATTTTGACAAAGATGGATGCTTCCTTAAACCCCAGCTTTATTTATCAAATAAATGCTTCGTTGTGGTCAGTCATTTTAGCTTTAGAATATCAAATTACTAAAGATATAATTCTCCACAAAAGCCTGACTGTGAGATCACTTAACCTAAACAGAAAACTGGAGCTAATTTTAACAAAGTGGCTTGAGCAAAGAATCTGATAGCACTAACTGAGCTACATAATTAAGGATATCAATAGTTTATGAGGATCGAGTCGAAATGCAGAATCAGCTCCGCAGTTATCACTTTGTGATTGTGAATTGTGCTGTAGTTTCTGCAGGGAGGAGTGCTACCCGCTGTCTGAGCAGAACAGGGGTATGAGACCTCCAGAGTTCTATTTTTAGCCCTTTGCCAATTTTTGTCTCCTCTCCAATCTTGAGTAAATGGCTGGGAGGCTGACCCACTTCTCACTGCAGTCAGTAAGATCCTTTTTACTGTTTTCAGTGAGAGAGGGATGAGCTTTGAACTTTGTCTCTACATCCCATCTTCACAGCAGGAGGACTAATACTGCGATTTCATCTTTGGTGTTGAAGAGTCGAGTCACGACGCTAAAG
>VZTM01028382.1:0-35841 GCA_013400555.1 Jacana jacana | reverse complement strand
AAAGCTGGTGACAGGGCTGGAAGAAACATCCTGTGAGGAGAGGCTGAGTGCTCTGGGTTTGTCTAGTTTGGAGAAAAGGAGGCTGAGGACAACCTTCTTTCTCTCTACAGCTTCCTGAGGAGAGGAATGGGAGAGGGAGGTGTTGAGCTCTTCTCCCTGGTATTCAGCGACAGGACACATTGGAATGGTTCAAAACTGCTCCAGGAGAGGTTTAGCTTGGACATTAGGAAGCATTTCTTTACCAAGAGGGTGGTCAAACACAGAAAGAGGCTTCATAGAAAAGTGGTCGATGCCCCAAGCCTGTCAGTGCTTAAGAGGCATTTGGACAATGCCGTTAACAACATGCTCAAACATTTGGTCAGGCAGTTGGACTACATGATAGTTATAAGTCCATTCCAACTGAAATAGTCTATTCCATTCCATTCTAATTTGTTTCTATGTGACTGAGATACTAGATATCTTTAGCTTGCAATACATATCATAAATAAGAAAGGCAAAATATTTCTCTTCTGCTGCCTGTAACCTTATATTGGTCCAAGAAATAACTGATGCAGTATTCAGTATTTTTTCACAGAATTATTTATTTTAAGATAGGGGGGAAAAGGCCAAATACTTTCAAACCAGAACTGGGCCCCTTTGGTTTGTACTGAGCACCTCAGTGTTATTTTCTGTGTAACAGATGAGGCCAAACACAAACTGCACACAGCCAAACCTCTCTGATGTTGAGAATCAGTGCAACCCCTACCCTGGGTTAAAAAGATTTGGAGAGAACAGTTGATGAAACATTTCCCTGACACAAAAATTATGCACAAAATAATGCCAGTTTCAGCTTTAAGGAAGTCTTTTGGGCAGTTAACTAAAAGAGCTTGGATGTCTGGTGAAAGAGATGGTGTTTGGATAGCATTATTCCGATGCAGCGATGGCTCCATATGCCTTAACCTGGATACACTGTGGGATCTCAGCCTAGATCTGTCACCCAAGTCAGAGATTGAAATGGATCCTGGCATTTTGGTACTTGTTGTCTGAAATGCAAAGGAAATAATGATAAATATAGCAGGCAAATTTCACATTGGCTTTTTTATGAACCATTTTGTTCCATTTGCTACAGAATATCAAACTGTTAACAACTAATGAACCAAATATATGGGAATCCTCTTGGTAAATATTGCTATAACCTCCTATTCTGAATTCTGGTAAGCATTGTTGTATAAGCTTTATTAGTCTATTTCAAATATTTTCCATAATTGGGGTGTTTTTTTTGTTATTTGCAAGAAACAGAAGGTTTTCATATAGCCTCCTGGTTCCATCTAAAATTAATTCCAAAAGCGTATATCACAGACATTTTCACTCTGAAACATGAAGGCTGAAGTTTCATTTCCTTGTGATTGCAGATTTTGTGACTGAAATAGGTGATTATGCAAAGATTAGTATAGAAAGATTATTAAAATATTTGAGATGGAAGTTGCTGTTGTGCTTGAAAATGTAGGAGTAGGTGCAGGAGGAGGTAATGTCAGCTAACAGATCACTGAGAATTTCAAGGGTTTGCACATGAAACCTCAGGGTTTAATACAAAGTCAGGAAAAATACCATACACCCCTAAACTTCCAGAGAACATATAATTTTATAACTCATAGATTATTCTCCTGTGGAACTTATGCTTTTATGTTTGACAGAAACTAATTTCCACAGATGCAAAAGAGATTCTTCATGGGATCTCCCCTCTGGAGAGATTAGCCGATTTTGGTGTCATCTTCCTCAGGATGCCACAGAGAACTTTCCGCATGCCTGCAGTTTCCAGAAAAGGGGACAGCTATAATTGTCCTCCTAGTAGCAAAAATTTCCTTCTGTGGTCGCATTATCTCTTACCTTCTTCCAGAGTTTTGAATCTTGATGCTAGTTCAGCAATGTACCTAGATCTTGTGCTCCTGGTAGATCCTTCCAAATCTAAGAAGGGCTGGGAGTCTTCATTCTCTCTTGGAGTCTCACCCTGCCTGACCAGTGTTATGTCACACCAAAAAAGAATGAAGTGCTTCAAACAAATGAAATAAGGGACTGTACTCTGAAGAACTTCCTAACAGGAGAATGAGCTCAGGATGAAAATGTACAAAGCAGGCAAGCAGTGCAGCATTACAGTACCAACAGGCATGAAAGTCTCAGATTCAACATAGTTTTAGGTCCGTAGTTGTAGAGAAATAGATGTTCATGAAAATATTTGATAGACATAACAAGTTTTTTATGTGTGCTTGAAGCAAAAGAACACTGCAAAAGTAGAGCTGGTCCTTACCAAATAACTGACCTCTAGCTTGCTTGGTACGTGCTGCATTTATATCTCATCTGACAGTAGATGACAATCCTTCCATGATGTGTCAGACTCTGGAGTTCAATGCAAGTGTGGTTAACTCCCAAATGTGGTTGCTTATCTGAAATGTATCTAAACCTCTTAAATCTGCAACAGGGAGCTGGAAATATCTCAGCGCCAGGTCTTCCTTCTGGTATGGCAGGGAGGAAGCCATTAGAGTTTTTCCCTATCATAAAATGCACCTGTTTTTAAAATCCCAAACACTTTGCCAGGAACTCAGTGGACAAAGAGGTGATCAAAAATTTCACCATACTTAAAATGTGCAACATTTAGGTTTCTTGTGCACAACACATTTATGCAAACTTGTCAAAAATTAGGTTTGAATGCTTCCAGGAAGCATCGCTGTAGGCTGACAGTTCCTGGTGCAGCACAGGTGAAACACTGCATGTGCCTCCTTCCACATCCAGCCAGCTTCCTTGCAGAAAATAATCCCCTTTGCCTTTGGAGATCCTTGTGGACTACAGAGGGACTGCTGCAGGACTACTGCATCCTTTACTGCCCATGCAGTCTGGCTGTAGCTGCTCTGGAGGCCAATGTGCACTCTTTTTTTCTCCAAAGTCTAGGCCTACACCCTTTTCACCACACAGTATATATTTGTATCAGATCATCATACTGGTGAGGTCACCTCATCTAGATGTAATCAGGTACAGCATGTGTTGGAGTCGGTAAATTGTAATGGTTTTCAGCAATGATGAACATAAGTGTGTTAGGAGCAAACGCAGCAAAGCTGTGTTCATGCTGTATTTCAACAAAGGTGTCTGTTGAAAGTCTGTGCCATAAGCAGAGGCTGAATGTGTTTAAAAGTATCCTAAATATTATAAGTAAAAGGAGGGGACAACCTTCTCCCCAGGGAGCTGGACTGGTGTTTGTGCTGTTGTAGTGGTATTTTGTGAAAATACCCTAGAGTAGAGTAGACTTTGAAAAATAGCTTTGGCTTTTGCTCCAAATACTATTGGAAGAGGATCATTCAGAAAGGATGCTGTTAAGTGAAACTGGACCCTAATTCAGATCATATTAAGTGGAACATTCTTTACAAATTCTCAGCTAAAGGGGTTTCCAAAAAAGTATTATTAAAACATAACATTTTGCTGCTGTTAACAACCTAACCATTATAGCAGTGGCCTGCAAGTGAGGGAATAAAAATTTACTATTGGTAACAAAACCATCTAGAATATGTTCTTCACGGTCCAAAAGGAGAAATGCAAATACTGTATATTTATAGTCAGCCTTCAGAAACTGGGAAAATGAACAGTGAATGAGATGTTTTCTTTCTGCTTTTTATAACTGGAAATATTTACCCCCATTAAACACTTGGAGGCCAATGTTCCATCTTTGTATTCAATATTTTCTCAAGCAACAACTATTGACTACAGCAGGATATTATCTAAGTAATAACAACATGACTTGGCTGATGGCTTTTCTGTTTGACAGTGTTCCTTTAATGCTCAGAAGTACGTGTGTGTCCACAGTGTTCAAAGCTATTTTGTGAATAGGTATCCAGTTAATGCATTTTTAAACTGAGAAGGATTCTTGGTAGGATTTTGCAAAGGAAAGCGTTAGATTCTGCTTCTACTGATGGGGAGGTTAAAATTCCCAGTGGGAGCAGTCTGAGACCAACACCAAGCATTTCTGAAGGTCTCCCTTGGTACTCGGAACACCTTTAAGCAGAAATCTTTGTCTCTCCTTACTTTTGTTAAGTGCTAAATGCCACAGAGCTATTGTCCTGAACTTGAGTGAAGAAGGTTTTCTGTGACAGCAAGGGCTGGCTATGTTCAGTTCGCTAAGCAAGGCTGACTGAACCATAGCTTAATGGCTATGGAGAAGATGACTGAACTCCCTTTCCGTTTCTGCTGTTATTTACATGACTCTCTGGTGTACTAGTCCAGTGGTGCTTCCCAGAAACATAAAAGCAAAAGAGAAAGGGTGGGCAGGTAGTTTGAAAGCTGAGGTAAATTGGATGGAATTCACCTCCGTCCCTCTACAGTCTTGTATGTCTTGGGTACATGGCTTTCCTTCTGTGTTCTTCACTTCCCTCTCTGTAAAGTAGGGATAATACATCTCACGTGGCAAAGGCTGTGGCTATGGGGAAAATCTTCAGGATGGCAAAGCACTCACATTCTTTTGTAATGGAGGGCAGTTATGTGCCTCAGACAAACTGGAAATGATACCCCTCAAACGAAACCTGAGCATTCCATACTGGCAGCTGCATGCTAATCAAATAGACTTTCTCCATTTAGAAATAGGATGCAGAACAGTAGATGAGGAAAAAAATGTAGAAGGAACTTGAAGACACAGTCTTCTCAAGTTGTCTCACAAAAGTCAGTGAAAGGCAAACATTTCTTGAGGCATCTTGAGATATCTCTGGCTACCATGATTACATGCTGTAATGTGAGAGCCTTTGGGAGGCCTTTGCAATGAGCCTCTAGTCAAGTGTCACGTGAGGCACCGTGGGCTTCTGAGGTGGTTAGTCCCACTTGCTTCATTACATTATCTTTGAGAAATTCCAGGGGACTTGGAAATAAACAAGTGCCCAGTCCTGTTGCTGTGGCTGGTGGGATTGGGCTGGGGTGGTGTGTTTCAAATAAGAAATTATTTCATGTGTACTCAGGGATTAGTCTCTGTGGCTTTATACATTCTCTTTTCACAGATGGCAGTCCCAGTAGGAATTATTACTATTGTTTCAAAACTCTGGTAATCACTTGCTTTCATGCCTTTGAAAGTATAAACAGCCTTTTTCAGGGGTTTACTTGCCACAGTTGTATTACTCATACTCCGTTTCTTGCTTTGTTTAATGGTAGAATACGTACACCAATGCAGACAAGCTTTTGGAGGCTGCAGAGCAGTTGGCTCAGACTGGGGAATGTGACCCTGAAGAGATCTATAAAGCAGCCCGGCATCTGGAAGTACGGATTCAGGACTTTGTCCGGAGGGTGGAACAGAGGAAACTTCTCTTGGACATGTCAGTCTCCTTCCATACCCACACCAAAGAGGTAAGATGTGCATGAGGGGATTTTTCTGTACATTGCAGAGCACTGCAAGAGGCTGTCTCTGAAAACTCAGATGACATAGAAAAGGCATCCTCACTGCTCAGGGCTGAGGACCAGTTCATTTGATGTGTATGACTTAACTGTTCTAAAGAGGAAATATAACGTGAATGAAACATGTGCATGATCCAGTACACTAAAATATAGGGGCAGCATATCTAACATCAAATTTCTTTTTGTGCTTAATTGACAACTACAATGCACTGTTATAAAGCAAGAATTCTCTTGTAAGAACAAGAGTTGATATTAACACATGAGGCATAAACATGATAACAGCGTGATACGTGTCCTCAGAGGGATTCCATTTGAATGTGACGCTAATTAATGTAGCCGTTATTATTAAGTGTTTCTGGAAAACTTGCACTGTTTAATGAGGCAGACTTCACTTTTCGGAACTGTGGTTAAAGAGCGAGTAGCCACATACTGATACAGTGAATCAGTGAGAACCTGAATAAATACTGTTCAGTGTAATTGAAAAATACCCAGAGATAAGGTTGTCTCGCCAGAGATACAGTGGACAGGACATCGAATGGGAGGCCACTGGGGATGTAATTAAAGCATACTTCACATTTTTCTGCAGACCAAAGGCCATTCAGTGATGAGTGACTTTTAAAGATAGGGAATTAGTCGGAATGGTTGTTTTCATGCTCTGAAGCATCTGTTTGCAAAAGCACACTTGATCAGAAAGATGTTCTTAGAAGCTGAAGGCTTTCCCTGTGTTTGCTAATTTACATATTACAAACAAATTGTGTATAGCGGGCTTCAGTGTGCTGGGGAGCCTCCTTAAATAGAAGGTGTATGCACACATTCATGTGTGTGTGTATGTATTTATATAAAAAAAATAAATATGTGTATATTGAAAGTGGAGTTAGAGCGTGTCCATTATAGCTGTTGATACGTAAAGGTTTTCCTTTTACATATACTAAAATCTAGTTGCTTTAAGCTTGTGAATGGTACTATTGTTTCCAGAGTAGCTCAAACGCTCGCAGCTATGCTGGTTTGCCATGGGGGAAGCTTAATTAGTTATTTCCTCAGTCAAAATTATTTCATAACAGTCTCTTACTGTGATTAACCTCACTTCACCTATGCAGGTGGTGACTAGTAACACAAAGATAGACATGACTCCAGGAAGTTATCAGTATAATGTCCTTTCTATCATCTAAATTTCTTCTGATGATTCCTGGCACTGTGTAGCCTAATTTGGGTTTGGGAACTAGAGCTTCCCTGTATTAAGGGTTTGGGATTGCGGTGCCACTATACTAATTTCTACCTTTCTTCAACACAAAGGGAATTTGCCTGCTCCACTCTCCTGGTGTTAATGAGCCCTGCTTTGGTGTATAGAAGTGTAGCTGTATAAAAATACACCTATTTTTTAAAGTATTAAAACAACCCAGCCTTTTGTGACAGCATCAGTGCTGTTCACTGGCTATCGAGAGTAAACCCCAAATCTCTGCCTCATTGACATTTATCCATGGGACAGATTGGTGCTGTGGTGGCTTTTTGGAAAGCTCAGTAAGTACTTGCCATCAGTTTTAGGGAGATCCAGAGTGGACAGAGCAGAGAGCCTCTCTGTCCAGAAGGACAGTTGAGGGACCTGTAACATAAAGCCGGGACATCAGCAAAGTTAGGGTGGCCCAGGAATCCACATTCATCAGTGTTATGGTTTGAGAAAACCCATAACAATTTATTGTCATTTGGACAATTATTCTGTCACCCGATGAACCCTTCCCTCTGAGAAAGGAAAATCAGGGAAAGCATGGAAACACAAGGGTTGAAATATAAATGGATTTAATAGGATAAGACTGAATAATTAACAATAATATTAAAGAACCAGTATCAATCCTGATACAGATATACAAGATTATGCTCAGCCAATTCTATCAGTAGAAAGCTGTGCACTCTCAGTAGTGGTCAACAAATGCCAGGCACTGCAAGTTCAATGGCTTCAGGAGGAAAGGAAAGTCTCAGTGGTCCAGCACTGGAGCAAGGAGTTCTCCAGGCCACTGCCATCAGAGAGAGAGAACTACACTGCAAACTTTTCTAATATATATTGAATGTGACACTCATGGTATGAAATAATCCTGTTGGTCAGTTTGGATCAAATGCCCAGGCCTTGTTCCTTCTCATCCCTGGACTTGGGCCTCAAGTTGTGCCAGGGGAGGTTTAGATCAGATATTAGGAAAAATTTTTACACTGAAAGGATTATCAAGCATTGGAACAGGCTGCCCAGAAAAGTCATGGAATCATCATCCCTGGAGGTATTTAAAAGACGAGTCAATGTGGTGCTGAGGGACGTGGTTTAGTGATGGTTTAGTCAGTGTTAGGTTGATGGTTGGACTTGATGGTCTGAAAGGTCCCTTCCAATCTAGGCATTCTGGTTATAGTGCTGACACATGCCACCCCTCCTACTGGCCATGCTGTGCCTGACACCGGACTGTTCTATGTCCATCCAAATCCGTCACCTGGGAGTGTCCTGGGGTGAGGAGAAAGCAGTTTGGCTGGCAAACTCATGTGTTTAACACCTGATGTATTTGATATTATCCTGGAAGGCATTAAAACCATTTCTTAAACTATTAACAACTGTTTCTCTTATGTCTTTGGAAATGAATAAACGGTTCCCTTCATGTTTTCTTGGCAATAATGCAGGAAAGCATGGGTGAGATGTATTTTTCATTTAAGTTTCCCAAATTCTCATTATTTTTTGATATATTAATCTACTGAGACAGAACTGGTGAAAGGGAGAATTAAGTAGAAAGAACTAGTCTTACTGACTTGTTTTTAATAGACATATTCTAAATACCTTCCTGCAATTAAGAGGTAGCTTCTCATCGTCTTCCTAGCAGAGATTAATTGCACTTCTGATGTGGCAATTCCCAGGCGTGGGTGAGTGTATTGATTGTGAAGTTCCCACTGCTTCACTTGTATTCTGCCCACCTCTTCATCTCCATGTGTGACTACTCAGATTCCCAGCACCTGAGAAACTTTTAACAGCTTCCATTTTAAAAAGTGATCGTGTCAAAGAAATGTTTCCTTTTGTAATCTCCCTTGCTAGAAATTCTTCAGGACAATATATAGTGTTGAGTCATTTAAATCCAGATACCCCATGAGCAATGAAAATTGAGAGTGGCTTTTTTATACTACGGTAGACTTGAATCACTGCTCATTTCATGTGCAAGCATGATAAGAGGATTCCTTCTGCTAAACGCTGACATATACAATTGAAGGAATGTGAAAAAGAGACTGTCAATTAAGCATAACAATAATTTTCTATTTTTCTTAAAATGGCCTTACTTAACAATACAATAACAATGCAGTAGGCTGAAATGATGACTTTCTGGTATAGTAAAAACATTTTAGAGGCATAAATTTAGAGCAGTCCCTTAAGTGATCGTTGGTGTCATAACTCATGAGCAATGTAGGTGTCCTATGGCCATGCCTATAAAAGACATGTTGTGTCCCCCATTGTCCTACAGCATTCATAGTGCTTTCCTAGTTTATAGCCAATATTTTCATACCTTTTTAGACCAAGACATTCCTGATGGTGTGAACAGAAACCTTGTACCTTGGGAATCGAATCAAATTATCTGTATAGCAGGGTAAAATTATAAATCGTTATCAGTGGGTTAAATGCATTCAACAGACTTACACCTGAATCATTTCTCTCAGGATTAAGTGTGATTGAATTCAGGTTCTTACTTCAGATCTGAATCAATTATTGGCAGGATTGCCAGCTCTTGCAGTTTTATCACAGATTTCATGATAGTTGATTTTTTTTGTCACATGAAGATACAGGATTCTTAGCTGTCATTTCATTTTGTTTAAAAGAGAACAGTTTTTGAGTGTCCTGGAGAAGAGGCTGCAGATGTGATATGATTCAGTGAACTTCACTGAATTTAAATCCATTTAAAGTATGCAGGTCTTAGCTGAACTACAAAGGAATTCTGCAATTGCTTCATAGCTCTTTGGGGCATGAAAAGCATGTTTTACCAGCTCTAGGTTTCTCATTTCTCAGTGGGTTTCAGATTAGCACTTTTATGTTACACTGAGTCCAGCAGCAAAAACAGCAGCAAAAAGCAGGAGAGGTGGTAGTGTGGTTTTAGGGTGTGTGCTCTGTGCTTTCTTGAGCCTTGGTAGGTCAGAAGAGCAGTAGGACAAGGTGCTCAGTGCTTGCAGTTCACTGTGGAGTCTCCTAGGTCTACCAGGTGCCCAGAATGAGGGGATGAGTATGCTTAGGAAATACTTAATGTTGAGAAAAATGAACTGCCAAACTCTTAACAGGTCCTTCCTGAATACGTGCAACCTGGAACTTGGCAGAGGTCTTCTGAGTTACCAAGTTTGGGCAAATTTTCACAGGAATGACATAATGTATATTTTTGACAACAAGGCTAAACCCTGCAAAATTTCAAACCCTTGCCTAAAAGCATGGAGGGTCTGGAGCATCTCATGTGAGCAGAAATAAGACTCCTTTTCTAACACAGGCAAAATAACTCCTTTTTCCCTTTCCTCTCATTCTAGACCTTTTGCCTCAAAATTCATCAAGTTCAGTCTTAGGCAGATACCTGGTATGGAAAGTTTCATTCTAAAGAGCTTGTCTGATAAGGCCATGAGAAACTGAGAGCCAAGTCCTGGACCATTAAGTGTCAGGCAACTTCCTATATAGACCTGAATTATCTGTGGTCAGCAGGTCACCTTGGTCACCCCACAGAAGATATCAGTGGGGTTACTCAAGTGAGTAATGGGAGCGCGTTCACCCTGTCAGTTAGGAACAGTAACTGTGTTTTATTGCAAGCTCTGCTAACTTAATTTTACTTGATAACCAAGACCTGTGAAATTAAATTCTCTTTGCTTCGGTTGAATATCATGATTAGGAGATTATTTCAGCGTAGGTCACTAATTTTGACAGGGCTTGGCCCTCCCAAGTTGCTGAGAAGCGGGGAGCAGAAGGCTCATGGGGCTAAGGTCAGCTGCTGTTGACTCTCATCAGAAATGTTGACAGAGTGTATCAAAGTTAATCGTGGAGCAGACATGACAGTAGTTTTGGGATATATTGTATCATCCTGTCATTCACTGTAAGTTCAACCCAGGACTCAATGTTACTGAATTTAATTTGTTGTTTGACTTTAACTGTTAAAACTGACATTTCAGAGCAATTGCCGATAGATTATAGAGACCTGTGATGCAGGGGATAATCAGTTTAGTAATTCTACTTGCTGGGACCTTCTAGAAGTTCTGAAAAGGTCTTGTTCTCTGAATATGTCTGCCACAAGGTATTTATCTTACACACCCATGCACTAGTTGTGTTCTGGACAGTGCTTTTGTTCCTTTTCTCATATTATGGCCAGAGTTAAAAAATAATGAAACCATGAAACACTAATATGACCCAAACTGGCTCTCTACACATAAAATATTCCCTGACTGGCCAACCTAAATGTTTAGAATGAAGCACCACATACCCTGTTCAAAAGCTAGAAATTTTGTTCCTTCAATAAGGTGAAGCTAACAGGTGAGTTCTACGTACAAAGCTGTATACATAATCAGACTTTCCAAATACCTGCCCCTCTTCTCACTGCAGGGCTGTGAAACATCAAACCTTACATTTATGGCCCTCAAAAGTATGAACATTGTTTTTGCTGGGAGCTGAATCAGTGTGGTTTAATGGGGGAAGTATTGTAAGCAAAGAAATCACAAGACAAGGGGGTGAAAAAAGCAAATGCTTTTATAAGGGATTAAGTAAAAGCTGATTTTTTTAAAAAAAACAAGTGCTCAGTTTATAAACATTCTGATATTCCCATCAGAGGTGGATTTGCAGGCAGAGAGCAGAGGACGTGGGCGAAGTGAACTGCCAGAACTGCACATACAGGTAACGTGTGTGCAGTCCTCTGCCTGGATGGCAGATTCCTTGGAGAAGACAGATGTGTTGCCAGCTTACTGTTATCTTTCTGATAACTGGGGCTGTAGAGGTCTAACAAGTGTTATTTTTATGTGAGCTATGGAAAAGTTCTCTTTGGGGTATCAGCAATCAATTACCACAAAACAGCAAAATAGGAGCAAACCCCTCTTCAACTCCACAGCATAGACATGGCATTGACTAAAAGCATTCACCAGTCACTCATATCGGTGGGTTTTTTCAGAGTTAAATCTTGTCTGTAAAACTACGAAAGATCTGGGTCTGAGGAACCAGGACAGCTGGGATGGTGTGAGGCTCCCCTCTTTCCTGTCCATTTGTTGTCTAGAAGTAAGGGGGTTTGATGAAGAATTAAGAAGCTGGGAATGGAGAGAGCTGTGGAATCCTGGCAGCACATCCTGCTCTTGAGCAGGGGAGTTTGAAGCACAGCCAGACCACAGCTAGTCAATAAAATTCTGCCATCTGTGATGGCACACAAAAAATTGTGAGACAGAATCAAGGTAAGAAGAATTAAATGCTTGTAAATGCAGCCATGTAAACCAAATGTCAGGGAGTTGAACCTGCAGCAGGGCAAGGGCAGGCACATGGAAGAGAAGTTCTTTCCATCGTTCTGCCATGTGCTATCCAAAGGATTCCTACAGACTGTATTTAAGTTCACGCTTTTTTTGCTATCTGCATTTTTCAGGCCATTCACCAGCATTTTTACTGACTGCCTGGCTTCACTCAAATATTGTCATTGGCTCTTGAGGCCCTTTGCATATGTTTTGTGTGCTGTGGAGAGGGTCTCCAGTCCCTATGCCTTGCTCTTCAAATAACAGTGGCTCATGCTGCAGCTAGAAGAGTGTTTTGTGAGCACCTTTAAATAGGATATGCTGACTCTTACAAAGTACCATTTTGTTAGTCATATTACACCCCATTTTCCTGATTTCCTGAACTTGAGGAAGATGAGTTTCTCCCAGTTCTATGTGGGTTTGCAACTTCTACTGCTTTGCACAAAGGCAAGAGCATGGAGAGCCAGTGCCTGTGATACGTTGCTGTGCCTGTTTGTGTACTGAGTAAATCCATTTGTACCAAGTAAATGTACATACAGGGATACTCCTTAATTCACTCATCACTCAAAAGACACATTCTGTTCTGCCTTAACTACACATATGCAATGGAGTCTACACAACTGGTTTAAAATGGTTAGTGTCAGTATAGTTGTTCAAGTTGAAGGATCTAGTAAGACTGGTTAGAGAAAGGTCCCACAGTTTGTTTAATCCTTAGTAAGTTTCAGAATGATTCAGAATTGTCACAAGTGATTTATTTCTGAGATTCCTAGGGCTTATGCACAAAGTTGCACAAAAGGCTCAAAGCAGTAGATCAGGGTAAGACTGCAAGAGGTATGGCAAGTCACTGGAAAAAGCAGAGGGAAGGGGTACTGCAACTCCCATTTGACAAGTAATGAAATATTTAGAATCAGTGAACAATTTAGAGGAAAATTTAATGGTTTGTGCATTTATTCAAGTAAATTGCTGAATTTCAATGTATAGTTCACAGCTAGGAAAGCTCTTCCTTCACCAAATTTTATTGTATTATGCTGGTATAAATCCGAGTAAATCTTTTGATGTAGGAAGAACTTCTCCAAGCCTATTATCAATATTATCAAGTGCAGAATTTTATTTGCTTAGTACAATTACAGCAGTTAATTACATCCAGATTCATAACTACAAGTAATTTATATCAAAATTATATTAGAAGAGGAACATGTATTTGCAATTCATTATGGTAGCAGAAGAAGCACAGAACATGTACATCTGATTCTTTGGGGAAAAGCCAACTTTCCCTCCTGGAGCGAATAGTTCCTGAATTAAATTTATGTGACCTTGGGCTGGGGATCTGCACCCTCCCTGATGTCAGCACAGCTACCCAAATCATGTTTCCCTTGAGAGGAGATTATTTTGTGCTATATCAATCTGGTCCATGCAGGACTTGGAAAAAGCATCAGATGTTTAGGCATTGCAAATCCTTTTGCCATAGGCAAGGTTACTAATTAAAAAGCATCAGTGTACAGAAGCACCAGATGCAGCCCCACCATGGATGAATGTCAAGAAATTGGCGAGGAAAAGGAAAAAAGCAAGAAAGAGGTTAGGAAGAGATCAGATGGGTTTTTTTTTCACACAATGTTCCATTTCTTTCCACTCGTCATTTCTTCCCAACCAGTTTGGTGGCATCTGACAAAATTACTTCTTGCAGCAGAGTGTCTCAGCTGTATCTTACCATGGAAGCTGCATATTGTGGCATTTCATATGCAGTGTCTGGTCGTATCTCATCTTGTCACATTTTATTAGGTATGCTGTCATTGCGTGACACTTTGCTGGTGGCGTGCGGTCACATTACAGTTTATCCTTACATAGATTGTTTTCTGTGTTCCTCTTGATGTTTCCACGAGACTTTGAATGTGACTTCAGAAAGTGTTGTTGAAATATGCTTCTAATTTATAGCAACCATCAGTTCTTTCAACTGAAACGGCACTGGATGTGTTCTAAGTGTGAATAAACACCAGCTGATGAAGGTTAATTGTTCTTAAAAGTTTTCTTATCTCCACCATGTTGGAGCAGGGAAATCAAGGTAGAAAAGGCAAATATCCTAAAGACTGCACAGGGAGGCCAGATTCACAACAGCACTGATTTTTTTCTTAAACATAAACACAGGTGTCCTGAAGGTGTCCTGAAGGTGTCCCGTAACTTAACCTGAACTTGGGGTGGCCTATGTGACTTCCTTCTGCGTATTATGAAAAAGCTAGATGTTACAGCTCAGAATAGGTCTCTATAAGCTTGGTATAGTAGCAGAGGAAGATAGGATTGATGGACATCTCTCTCTGGAGCAATTCTGTTTGTGTTTGGGTTTTTTTCTTAACCTGTGCTCAGTTCTCTGTGCACTTATGCTGCCACTCCTGGAGTGGAAGCAGTGCAAAGCAGGTGGGAAAAGAGAGTCCCCGTACTTCACTGAATTATGCCTTCTGCTCTAGCCTTCATTGCTGTGACGGATGTTCACTTCACGTGGATGTTTACTTTTGGTGTGAGGATCCCTTTGGGGCCTGCTCTGCAGCACATGACACTGCTCTGACATAGTAAAGGAGTAGAACAAATACCCTGGGAAGTTGCTTGTTTCCATTAACATCCTTGTTTTGCACAACTATCAAAAATATTGTACAAGGCTAATTCTCATGGGTTGAAGTGACAGATTCTTTGCTTTTCACAGGTTTCATTAGTCAGTGTTTTTAAACTGGTTTTGAGGGGATTAAAACTCACCTCTGGCATTTGCAAATAGAGATATATAATCACAGGGTGTTTAATAGTTATTCCTAACACACAGGCAAGATTTTCTTAGCAATCTCTTTAGGTTTTAGATTTTGTTTAAAGTGGTCCCTTGCTCTAAGTCAGAAGCATTAATTTCTAGGTAACAAGCACAGATGTCCTTCAAACCTCCAGTAAGTGGTCTCATTAAGTACTTGAGTAAAATGAAGGGTGTTGCATCAGATGAAATAGCTGGGAATAAAGAGCTGTATTGTCTTTTGGATGGAGGGAAACTGCCTGTGTTTTATATCCAAGAAAGACGCAGAAGTTGTTACAATGCATGAGAGGCGCCAGATGCTCCCCCAAAAGAAGGGAGGGAGGCATCATTCTTTTCCATTGGTCACAGTAATCAGAAGAGAATTGTTCCTCTTGTTTAAAGCCATCGTTACCTTGATAAACAAAGCCTCAATTCTGGAGCCTCTATGGACCTTCAGCGTGGATGTTTTAGGGCTAGGTATTTGCCTTAGACTTGTGTCTATAGCCGACAACTATAACATTTTTAGACATAGTTTGCATGAGTCAGATTTGCAGCTGAATTTCTCTGATGCACTTAAT
This sequence comes from Jacana jacana, assembly GCA_013400555.1. NCBI lineage: Eukaryota > Metazoa > Chordata > Aves > Charadriiformes > Jacanidae > Jacana > Jacana jacana. The sequence continues at coordinate 20,640 of VZTM01028382.1, read as the reverse complement.
TCACGGTAGTAAAAATTACTGCATTAGTATTTCCATCCCCAATTAATCATACCAGAGCATTGATCATTTTGAAGGAAGCCCAAAAAATTGTATTTATGTTAGTTCTTTGCTTTCCAAGATTCTGTACCTTTGGTTTAGTACATGTTGAGTAATGGAATGCAGAGATTATCTCCTTTTCTGGACTGGCAAGCTTAGTAAAAGTCAGGATAGCTGGATGCAGAAATACTATGTTAACATTTGAAATGTCTGCATACAAATACAAGCACCTCCTGTACAGGATCATTAGCATACATTGGCAGCAGTTTGGAGTATGTGTGTGGATGGGATAGGTGCTCACAAATTTTGCTTGTGCTAAGAATAAAAGAAAGTCAGATTCTATCAATACAAGGGTAAAGTTGTCCAATAGAATATGTCAAATTCCCATGAAGAATTGAAATGGTTCACTGAGCCTAAGCCAGATAGCTGGTTAGGAGTAGGTTACAGCCGGACTTAGGAAATGCACAAGGTGTCTGGTAATTTGGGGCTTTAACAGTCAGAATTTTAAAAAATAAATTGAATAGTTGCATTGGAATTAGACACGTGGTTTCTATTTTACCATTACCAGCTCCTCTGACTGGAGTTGCAGTGACCTGGAGTTTACTTTTTCATTGCTGTGTCCTGAAGAAGTGGAGCTTGGTAGTATTTTTTTTTCAGGTGCTGTTATGTTAGTTAAGAGCACATAACCTAGGAGGTTTTTTGAATCAGGTTCCTCTTGTAAATTGCTCCTGAAATAACTAATCTTACTAATATTGACTGAGTCTTTGTATTAGGATTTCCCAGGGATTGGTGGAATCTAAGGGATTAAAGGCCTCTGAGTCAAGGATGACCTAGATTTTGATAGGTTTTATTATGCAAATCATTAAAATCAGAGGTCATTAATGAAACATCTGAAGCTAACATGAGTTAATATATTTGAGTGCTTTCTGAAATTAATGAGTGTTTCAGTTACAGGTGAGTACAGTATAGTTTATGGTTAAGTATTTCAAAACTGCTTTGATTTAGAAGCATTGTCAAAAAGTGACTTAAGATCTCAAACATCCAAATCCTTTTGGCTGCTGCTGAAATTTGGATTCTGGAGACACTTTTGGAAACAGAGTTTCTCTCTGAAGTCGCAATGGGGGATTAGAAGCCTTCTCCTGTGCCCTTTTTAAGATTATAATTTCAAGAAAACAGCAGATTTCTATCAAAGAAGCAAGTTCTTGATTTCACTTTCATTTTCTAAAGGAAATTCCTGATCTTTTTTGTTACCTTAAGTGAAAAAATGAAATATGACAAAGAACTACTGGCTTTCCCAGCTTGAAATGGATGATTTATGTATGTTGCCATTTTTCTCTTCTATATTTACAAAGTGCCCTATTACTTGAAGATCTGATAAGCAGAGAAAGTAATATTCCCAAACTATTTGGGCCTTGTCTGTTACAGCCCAGCTGTCCCTGTTTTTCGAGGGGATGCAGGGTTCAGATCAAACCCAGGAAGACTCTGAATGCAATTCAGGTATAAAGGCATTGATGCATTTTCCTATATGATGTCTTTCCAAAGTTCGGCACCTGGACCTGAGGACCCAAGTGAAAAAGCTCTCTATTTGGTTCTTTAAATATGTTTTCATTCTTTTGTTTATTTCCTAAGATTGATTGCTTAATTATAATTGTTCCTTTTATTAATGGTTATCTTTTTATATCATGCCTTTCTCCTGAGAACATGAAACTATGTAAATACCCTGAGCAAAGACATTCCATTGTAGGCCGGTAGTCGGGTAGGTCATTATGCTTATGCTAGTTATGAATAAACAGGGGCGTTTACCCAAAATATCCAAAGCTGACTCAGAAAACATAACTGAAAAGCCTTCAAATTAAGCATATGTTTTGAAGTTTGTTTTTGTAAGTCTGTCAAGCAAGGAGTCGGTAGCAGAGGTGGGGACAGGGCACAGGCAGCTGCGCTCTCCCTTTTCTGATATTGTGAGCAGTACTGGGACAAGTTCAAATTGGGGTTATTTTGGTTTAGATGAGGGTGATATCTCTACAACTGCTTGAAAGGGCATTGTAGGGAGGTTGGTGCTGGTCTCTTCTCACGGGCAATTAGCAATAGAACAAGAAGGAATGGCTGCAAGCTGCAGCAGGGTAGGGTTAGGCTGGACATTGGGAAAAAAATCTTCTCAGAAAGAGTGGTCAGACACTGGAATCGGCTGCCCAGGGAAGTGGTGGAGTCACCACCCCTGACCGTGTTTAAGAGTCGATTAGATGTGGTGTTGAGGGATATGGTGTAGGGGAGAACTTTGTAGAGTAGGGCTGATGGTTGAACTCGATGATCCCAAGGATCTCTTCCAACCAAAATGATTCTATGATTCTATACCCTGAAGATAGTAGCATGCATAAAGTGTTAACAGGTGATGACTGGCCTTAGGTTTGGACCCTGAAGGTGAGAAGCCTTGCCAGCTGGTGCTTAAGACGTCCCTCTCCTCTTCTCGTTTTCCATGGACATGCAGGATTCACACTCTCAGAAGCAATGCTGTAGGATGGGGATCCAGCGCACCTCGTTCTCAACAGAAACGTTTTTACCAGCTCTTTTCCCACCCCCGCACGACATCTGTCGTCTGCTTCTTGTGTACCTCTAGCTCCCTTCGAGACAGACTGCTATGCAGCTCCTGGGACCGTGCAGCCCTGCCGCCGCCGCAGCCTCCCTTGACATTTCCCAGTGCAGCGGCGCAACGTGTTGTTTCCCACTCCCGCTCTTCTCTGCTACCTTGCGGAATATACCAGCAGAATGTGGGTTAATGGGGCAGGCATGGCACAGAAAATCTGTCTCTCTGGTGGAGTCGTTAGGATTTGCTGGCGGATTGCCAGCTCGGTTGGTGCAATTTTACACTCACTTTTCAGAGCAAGCTTAAAGGGGAAACCTCCGTCCGCTTTAAGCCTTTGCAGCCAACCAGAGGTTGCTGGGGTTTGCCTGCCTCAGGTCCAGATCACTGAGGAACAGCTGGCTGGAAATTCTCATCTAAGTGCTCACCCAAATGATTTGTTGTTGTTGTTTTGGGACTGGTAGCCAAGACTGTTTAAAATTAATGGATCTGCATGGGTTTGATTGGTGATATTGCTGTCTCCTATGTTTGGATTTTCCAAAAGGCAAAAAGCAGAGTCTGAAGTGCATTTTGGAAAACAAACAACAAACCAAAAATCCCCCAAACCAAAAACCCTTCACAAACCCTTCTGCCTGGTAGCCATTGCTGAGCAGGTACAGTTAGGCTACAGACAGTACCATACATGCATACCAAAGATTTTTAGCTCTCAGCTCTGCAACAGGCTTCAGCTGCATGTGAGATTAATAGCACACAGCTCCTGAAAGCATTAGGTTATCACAGCTGTAGGGTATTGTAATTTGCTGCTTGTGTAAAGAGCTAATCAGAATAATTAGTTATTGACATATAATAAACTGAAATGCAAATTAATTTTGAAAAAAATACCTGATATTATATTTATTTTAATTTGTTGCTTAAAATGGAAATGCATCAACCAGAACCAATAAGCAATGTATCTTTGTGTTTTTAGAAACTTTAGGTCAGTTTTCATGTGAAACCTGCAGCCCCAGTTAATGCTTACTGATCTGGAATTGGAGAGCAAAAGGGTTAAATCTCAATTCCTCTCTGATTTATATTTCCCTCCCCTCCTTCCCAGCTGTGGACATGGATGGAAGATCTGCAGAAGGAGCTCTTAGAGGATGTCTGTGCTGACTCTGTGGATGCGGTTCAGGAGCTTATCAAGCAGTTTCAGCAGCAACAAACAGCCACCTTGGATGCTACCCTCAATGTTATTAAAGAAGGGGAAGATCTAATCCAACAGCTCAGGTAAGCATCCACCTGGAGAGCAGGTGCTGAGAAATCTGCTGTATGTTGTGGTTTAGGTATGCATAAATAGGGAGCTGTAAGTTAGGATTAATTGGGGGAGATTATTAATTCTCTGCTTATTTATGATTCTTCAAGTCCTCTGAGTATTTTATTGAAATTGCAAGGAGTGATTTGTGTGGACTGATTAGAGTAGCCTGTGGATCAGCATGGGTTCCTGTCTGACAGGGAGATTATTTATAGGCACAGTGAAATGAATTGAAACAAATGTGTTTCAGGTGAATATTTTCAGTTGGTATTTATAGAAGATTGTTAAATGGTTGTGAGCTGAGGCCTCGTTATTTATGTGGTTATTCCTGTTGTAGAAGTGTATTCCTCTTAATAAAATATTCACGTGTCTAACAATCTTCACTCTTTCATTTTGCATGCAGTACCCCTCTATTTATCTTTGTCTGTGTGAGGTTTATTCATACTGTCAAAGAGGGTCTTATACTGCCAGTTCTGCTAGCATTATGAATTAAAACAGCTCTTTTTACCTGATTTAAAATACATTAAGAGGCTGGTTTCAAGAAGTTGTGGTTTTTTTGCTTTCTCTGTTAAGTGCAGTAAAGCAAATGTTTGCAGAGTCCAAGTGAGGGTGGACAAAACTTGGAGTTCAGAGATTTGCAGTGGTTTTCTGTGGCTTTAACTTTTGACAGTGGTGGTGTTTCCTGCCTTCTAGTGATGTTACTGAGCTCAAAACCAAGACCAATATATTACTTACGCTCTAGATCTTTTTATTGTTACTAATTGCCCTCATCTACCTGTACATAGTGTGCATGTTCTGTATACATAGATAATATGTAAATCTGCCATGTCTTCTGCATTTAACTAGATACTGTCCCATAGAGTTGTGCCATCCTCCCCATCCTGAGCTCTCCTAATTCTCGCATAAGAAGTGCAGGAAATCATGAGCCATGATAGGAAGAGCTTGAGGTTCTCTAGAATGGAGTAGATAATGATCTCTCAGGTGGAGCTTTGCCCTTTAAGAGCAAAGTACTCCTCCTGGAGTCCCTGAGTCTTCTACTACAGTCATGTGCAAGGCTTTCCTCTATATTTTTTTCCTGTTACCCTGGATGTGGAGTCTCCTTCACACAGGACAGCCTTTGTAAATGCCTAGTCTTGCTGTACATGGCTTGCCTGCAACACAAGGGGGATCGCAAAGGACCTGAGCTGTGGTATCACTTGTTGAGACCAGAGTTGGAAAGGAAGGATCAGCAGTAGACATAGCTAGGCTCTATCCATCCATTCATCTTTGCTGATGAGATAAGTAAGGAGGAAAAATGCTGTGTTTGGTGAGCTGCCAGAAAAAGGTGGGTTTAGGTAAGAATGTATGCATAGCCGGCCATAACAGGTCAGTCAAAGGTCTGCATGACAATTTCCCTATATGCAAAGAAACTTTTTGAAAAATTTAGGGTATTTCTATGAGTTCACAAAAATGACAGTGAAATTCTGGACTAAATATTTTTTTGTTGTTGTTCATCCCACCTATTAGTGTAGCATCACCTCGGTGTCAACACCCATGGAGAAGAGCCTGAAAGGGACCCTCTGTAAGCCCTTCAGGTGGAGTGTGGGGCGGTTGTGGGATTGCAGAGAGTATCTGTGATGAGGCAGTCCTGGTGCAGGCTGTGGTACTGGCCTGAATGCTTTTTGCCTGTGCCAGAGTCAGTACAAAAGCTTCATGCGGGGTTGGAGAGTGGCCAGGGCAATATTTGGAGCTGAGAAGTCAGTGCAGCATCAGTATAAATAGCAGGTTTTGGAGAAAGGCTGGTGTAGTGGCAAGTTTGTGCAGAGAAGAGGTGAACTGGGATATGCCATGTGGGACTTAAGCTTTTTTTTAATGTAAACTTAATCAATTCTTAGTTTCAGTCTTTGAAAAGTAAGGGTGGCCTCAGGTTTGAGACTTTTTTTGGAATTGGTGTTATGCCTAAATGTTTGTGAAATGCCAAGACAGGGTTTTCAGCTATATTTAACAAAGACATGTTCTGGGCGTCTGGCTTGTATTCTGGGCAGTGAGCAAGGTGGGAAAGGGTGAACATACTTGTGCAAAGTGATCCCCTGCTTTCTGATAAAGTTAAGACCAAACACAGAGAGAGCAGCTGCCTGAAGGACAGAAGCCCTGAATGCACGCAAAGATTTGCAGAGCTGGCCTGTCAAGGAGTTCTCTGATTCAAGGGTTGGTTTTGAGGTCTCTAACTGCAAAGCCTGTAATGCAACCCTGGAGTCTGTCAAAAAGTGAAGCAGAACTGTGTAAGAAAAGCACGAAACCACTCCCGTGTGTGCCCGCTCTAACAGCTTTTGTGGCTGCTGGCAAAAGTAAAGAATGCACAGATAAAGGAAAGGAGGAAAAATTGGAATTGCTGCAGTCTTTCCTTAACACAGCGTTGCATTTCACAGTGTGGATCACCTTGTACCTGCAATGAAAAATAGCTGAAGATTGCAAATGCTACAATAGTGAAGAGAATGAAACACATTGCTCTTATCAAGCATGTCATAGCACAGGTTAAAACCAATAAAATGAATGGGGCTTTGAAAAATTTTATGTTTCTTTTGCTTACCTCTGAGAGAACAGATATTGGTTTAGAGTGGATGATTTGTGTAATAGCGCTGTGTGTCTCCTCCAGATTGCTTAGGAAAAGCTCAGTCCCTAAATGCAATGCCTGGGACTGCTCTTCACAGAGGGTCTTCAGGGCCTTGGGTGACCATACCTGTAAAGAACAAACCAGGCCTGTCTGGCAACACTGTGCATGCCACGGTTAGCAATGGAAAAACACTTTTTTCACTCTTCCTTATCAATATTTTACTGAAGTGATCATTGTTCTCAGCAATCTAATGGGTAAGCTTCACTAAGTTCTCTCCTAGTTAAGGCCCTGGAAGTGGGTTCAGGAGCACAGTGTTTATTCTGAACAAGCTCAGCAGTAGTGCACTGAGCCCAGCTTTATGTTCCCCAAAGTTTACTTGGCATTTTTTTCAATAATTTCCCTGCATTTTATAACTCTGATGCATAACCTTTCAGAAAATGCAATGGATCTTTTGTAAATTCTCTGCCAGAATTTCTCATTGCCAGACTGAGCAAGAAATCTTGTGGCAGAGGCATCCAATCTCAGGAGTTTCTTTTTCTGGGAGATCTTTCCCAAACCAGAATATATAGGGATTGTCAAGGCTTTATTTGAGGAGATATTACCAGATTATAACACTTATTTTTTTGTATTGCATCAGCCACCAAAATGCAAGTGTGGCTTGATTTGAAGAGTGAAATGTTTAATGGAAAAGAATTTCTAAAACCAAGTGTGCCTTCAGATCCCGTGAGAGATTATTCAATACCAGTCTTGAATAATTCATTGAGTCATTTCGATAATATATGAATAGTAGTAATCCTGCATACAAATGAAGACATATTTCATGTCCTTTTATAGAAGACAGGTGCTGACTGAAGGAAACAGAAGCTGATTCAATGCAGCCTCAGATTAGGCTGTACTTTCAGAATCTCACCTTTTTATCTTCATTCACCCTTTTTGTACAGCCTGAAAGTGGAGGTAGAGGGAGACCTGGTGGTCACCAAAAAAATACAAGACAGAGTGGGGCAGGAACCATGTCACCTGGAGAGACTAATATTGGTGTAGTATTCCCTTACAAGCAAAGGAAGCTGGTAGTACTTTCTTCAGACTAATGCTGGAGCATCTGAAGTTCAGTGTATCTGACATGAAGTATTTGAGGAAAAAGAGGTGAAATACATCCAAAGAGCAAACTACTGTAGAGTTCATCATATTCTGTATTTTTAATTTTATTCCTAGCTTCATATATTCGGGCAAAATCTTTTCTGTTCCTTCAAGATGTAATGAAAACAGAGTAACATGTATGTTTGGTTGCCTTAGAACCTCAAAGCTGTGTTTTAAACTTACCTAAAATGACTATGTGTGTTTCAGTGCCTAGTTCCAGTTTAAGGCATCTGTAAAAGGTTGTACTTCTTTTTTTCCTCAACTATGGTCACTGACAGTGTTTAATTAACATTTAAGTTGACTGTATATTGTTTTGATCTGACTCTATGTGCCAGTAATTTGAAAAGAGTAAAGCCCAAACATTTCAGTCAAGTTCTGTAGAAAACTACAAATGTTCTGCTAGATGTTTATGGGGGGAAATTCAACACAGAAAAGGGAAATAAACCTAAAAATTGGCAACACACTCGTACTCTTCCCTGATGGGGAGACTCCACAGGCACCTCTACTCAGCAGCCAGAGTTAGCTGGCCAAAAGAATGGCTCCCAGCTGTGTTTGGTCTTTGTGGGACAGTGCAGTGACCAGATGGCATTACTTGATCTGTTGCTTGTCTTCCAATATTGTCAGCCAGTTCGCTGCACAAGTGGGAGTTTGTTGGTGCACCAATAGTCCAGTACGTGCTCTTGGATTTGTGATTGTGCCCCCCACCTTCTCCAAGGCAGAACTGGTGATTGAAAGGAAATATTGATGGTTAGACCTGCTGGCTTACCCACTCTATCCTGTTATCCTGCCAGTGCGCAGGTCTTCCCAACAGTGTGTTTGATAGGGTTTTCAGTTGGCTTGGTTTCAGTGTGCCACTTAATGCAGCTGCTCTGACATACCTTTGAGTGAGATGGACAGAGAAAATGGTTGCATCTAGATCTTGGATTAGCTGAAGTACCAAAGCCAGGACTAAATTATGGCTTCATAATTTCCTTTTGGGTTCCTGTTAAAGTTAGGGTTAGGGGACCTTTTGTGGCACGTTTGAGGATAGATTTTAGCTCTTTGTCTGCAAAGGCTCTTTATCCATAATACAGTCAGTGAAAAAAAAATAAAAATTGCTGAAGACATTACAGACTGTAGGTGAGCCTACTAATATATATGTCAGAGCATGAATTGAACCAAAACTGTCAGGACTATCCTATGTCCACACTAAGACTTCTTTCAGGTACAGCAAGCTTCCCCTTGGTCTTAGCCCCCTTCTGCCGCCTGTGTATGGAAGGTGTAGATGATGCAGTATCTGACCTGTCACAGGCATGCCTGTCTCATTTTATGAGACAGTGAAATGATGACATGAGACAGTGAAAAGGTGAGCCAGAGTCCACCTGACAGTGTTTGAAAAGTGCTGCCTTTCAGTGGAGTTTTTTGCACTGTATTCTGCATCTATTGCTGTAGTACCTAATCCAGAGGAAATCAAGGCATCCATACCCCTTGGCTTAAAATGCTGGCAATTCTGTTTCAATTAGTCTGTGAGTAATAACGCAAATACAGAAATAATTAACTTGTAAATGTCCAGGTGGCTAAATAGCCTCTCTGAATTTGGTGTGAGTGTAGGTCGCTCTGTAGGATTAAAGGGCATTGCCAGCCAATCTTCCCAAGACAGACATCAAGGTTGATGTGTCATTCTCCTCCCCTCCCAAGCGTGTACAGTTGTAGTGTCATGACACAAGAAAGGATGATTCCCTTGTTCAAACTTTGTGCCAAGCTCAGGAGCTGCAGGAATTCAGCGAATAGAAGAGATGGGTGTTGCATACACCTTCCCTCAGCCCTTTGTGCTTGGGTTTGCTTCTCAGCAGCACACAGAATCACAAATGTGTAGTTCATGCTCTTTTACCTGCCTTAAAGCTCCACTTTAACCACGCTCTCTGCCTTGCTACAGGGATTCTGCTGTTTCCAACAACAAGACTCCACACAATAGTTCCATCAGCCACATTGAATCTGTCCTTCAGCAGCTCGACGAGGCCCAGGTACAGATGGAAGAGCTCTTCCATGAGAGGAAGATTAAACTAGACATTTTCCTTCAGCTCCGGATTTTTGAACAGTACACCATTGAGGTAAGAGCTGGCTGCATGACCTGGGAAAGGTAGAGCTGTGGGAGAGGGAGTAGATGTAAACATACTCTGTTAGGATACACCTGGAGCTGTTTGATCGTGCTCAGCTGCCCGGTGAGCAAGAGAGTGAGTTACAACCAGGTTTTAAATTCAGCATGTTGAAGCTAAAAATATGCTTTAGGATATACTGCTAGAATGCATCGAAATAGATTCGTGTCTGCTTAACTCCCAATGCTGACAATCTGCCTGCTTTGCAGGGAAGCTTTATACCATGCCCCTGTTATAGCTCTTTCCTGACACTGGTCACTCGGGGATTTGAAAGTTCTGTATTGCTTATTAGTGAGGTTTGTCTCCTCGGATACAAACATAGATGCGAGCAAACAGATACGTATTTGGCTTCAAACCACTGAGGGGGGAGGAAAACTTGTTATACATGAAAGGAAAAGATATTGAAAAGATGGGGTTTTTAAGCATCACAGTGGATTTATTTAAAAAGGAAAGGGAAAAAGAAGATAAAGAAGATTTGGAGGGGAGAGCAAAGTTAAAGTATATTTTTATGACCTTGTGCAAAAAAGTTCTTTTGGTTTGGTTTTGTACTTCTGTTTTGAAATCAAAAATACTGGATGAAAAACTAATCAAAACCTTAATAATTGAGGTACTCTTGGACAGAGAAACTTGAAAGAGACTCCAGCCAATCTCATTAATTACTTCGCTGTAGTTCTGGTAGGAAATGATGCAAAAAGAACAGCACATAAATTAACTTGTACACAAAATCTGTGAAAGTCATGTGTCAGCACTTAAGTCCCTTCTGGGGTCTGTTCCTCCTATTGCATCCCACTGCTGCTTGTTCTGTTCATGAAGCACCTTGAAGTGTTTAATGATGATATATTTCTGAAGGTATTGTTTGTAAATCTGCAGGGAATATCAAGGTGGTAATTAATAGGAGCCTTAGAATGCTGTGTTATGCTTTGTAAATGTTTGTTTTAAGACATGGCATGATAAATGAAAGTGGAATAAAAGGCTGCAAACTGGATTTTTTAGATGTCTGAGCTTTCCTGTTGTGATGGCATAGTTAGGAATTGTACTGGTCTGCTATACAGTGCTTGTTATTTGTGCAGATTAGAAGAGTTTCACTTTACTTACCAGTTATACACAGCCTCCTTGATATTGAGAGACAGCATTCTTTGTGAGTATGTGTATATAAGTATAAACGTATGTATTTCATGTCAGGTAACATACTTTGCCTTAAAAACGCTACATTTAAAATTAGGAGCCTGCAGTAACTGTACTCTCTCCTATATTTAAAAAGAAGATACTTTGATACAAAGGTGTAGCAAATGTTGAATAATTGAAAATTTTACTGTAAGGGTGTACATGTGGTGTGAATGCATATACTTGTACATACTTATAAATGGCACCCATGTTTTCAAATATGAAGCAAAAAAATTAAGAACAGTATGTGCTTCTGGAACACACAGCGTGTCCATAGGCATTATATTGCCTTTCACTGCAAATTCTAAGTCTGAACCACTGTTTTCAAATTCTTTTTCTTTGTACATAGTCTTTCAATCAAAGATTTCACAGGCCATTGCTGCTGTGGATTGTTTTACTGATGGGGCAACTGAGGCAGAGGAGATGATGTGACTTATGCTAGAGATGGGAATAGTATCTGGATTCCTCTGTTTCTGCAGGAATCCTACTTCTGTGTATTCACAGACACATCTGGAGTGGTTGTGATACGTTAAGATATTTGAAATTGGAAATGTGCTTCAGAGTACTCTAAAATCAGATTAGCTAGAAAGGATTTTAAAGAAAATCACCACTTAGTTGTCACTGTACATTTGCTATTTTTTATCATAGGGACATCTGAATTCCCTCTGCAAGATTAATATTACAAGGAAATCTGAGAACATGTTTCATAGGGAGTCTATGGGCAGATGACTTATTTAGAATGTTCTTTCTTTCTGAAAAATCTTTTTTTATTATTTTACAATAAGTATGACATTTAATTTATAACTGAACACACAATGAAAAATACATCCAGGTCAGTATCTTAAACTTTGTGAGTACATTTAGTACTTAAACAAGAAAACCAGTCAGATAACGAAAAGAAAGGCAACTTGAAGTGAAATATTAAATGGCACGTGTATGCTGTGCATTTCAAACAACAGCTGAATTGACTCAAGTTGACACAATAATGATCCTTAGAAAGTAGATTGCAGTCAGTTGCCTCAGACATATAATAAAGATTCCAAGTCACTAGGAAACTTATAAAAATTAACAAAATTATCTCATGCCATTGAGAAGCAAGAAGATTTCATCATCATCATAATTAAAAACCATGTAGTATTTCTAATTGTTGACTATTCCAAGCTTTTAAGGAAAAAGATTATGAAATTTAAAACAGGAAATTAATTATTCTTTCTACTGAAGACAAGAAGCTTGAGCTATGACTATAAATGTATTTAGGTTTTAATTTTCCATAATAGCCTAGATCCTGTGTAGATTAAGAATAGTAAAATAATGTGTACCAGTATGATTTCAAAGGAATTCCTCCTTCTAGTCCACATAAGCCCCCTTCCATCTGTCCAAAGAGCAATGTCATATTGAACACATCCCCAGTGACACCACTCTACCTGCTACAGCCCTGATAATCTCTCTCCTTCCCATGGTCCCACAAACTGTCTGCAAAAAGTGGGCTCTCCACCTCCCCAACTTGAACACTTCTTCTGTCTCATCCAGCATTGAGTTTCCCATTTTTCCTCCTCAGGTCAGTGCTCTCACCCTTGCTTGTCAGGTTCTTTTGCTTCAGGGAATCCCTTATGATGAGACCTTTCCCTGGGAACTCTGGTGAGAGGAAAAACTTTCATCTTTCTAGTCGAAGCCAGAGGGATGCAGCTGTGGGAGCCCAGCTGCTTCCAACAGCTTTAGGGAAGGCTGAACATAGAGCTCAGTCTCAGAGAATAGTTACATCTCATGTTGTTGCTTTCCATACCGTTTTGGCACCGAACATTATTGATTCTGTTAATTTTCCACACTACCCTCTCTCTCCATTCTAATTAATAATGCAAGCTGAAAGTATTAGGAATTTTTCAAACTCACAAATGGCAATTGAGTGATTCATCTTTAGTTTTATTTTAAAAAGGTCTGACTGATGTTTGTTCTTTGAAAACTTTCCTGCATTTACTGTTCTCCCCAGGTATTAAAATCCATGCTGTAGATCACATAACCCTCTCCTTTGGCACTCCTTCCTAAACTTGCACAGTACCCATTTGCTTAGTAGCCCTACTGGTTTTTGAGCTTTTCTATAATCTTCTCTTCTTGCCAGAGGTTTGGAGTCCAGACAAACTTCAGACTTAATGTTTACTGCATGAGCCGGACTTCCACATATTTAGCAATCACTGGACCTTTTCTTCTAGTTCAGTGAGATCTGCCAACTATTGCTGCATTTTTGTCTTCAGGAAAAGTATTTTACCTAAAGAGAAGCCACCTGCCTATTTCTTTGGCATGGCAGAGCAGCTGCCTTCATTTAGGATTTTGAAGGACTTTTAAGCCTCACAAGCAGCTTTTGTGTTGTGCTTCAGTCAAGGCAGGTTTGGCAGATATGAATTTGGATATGAACCCACAGGCACATGGCATGTGCTGCCTCTTCTTTCTCCCCTTAATCGCATTATATCGACTGATAGTTGCATTCTGGGTTCTTGGGGTAAATTATGAAATCCAAACTATGACAGCACCTGGAAACAGACATAACAGAAACATGAGAGAGTCTGGCTTTCCCTGTGAGAGGCTACTCTGCCTCAGGTTTTAAAACCATAAAATGACAACCCATTCTTTATGTAGGAAATGTGTCTAACTCTGGTGCCTGAATATGTTTTATTCCTTTACCAAGTCATTGCCTGTTTCAAGACAAGATGGGATCATTGGGATTATGTGGTTGGTCTTTCTATATGATACAGACTTCAATTGAGTTCGTGCAGCCAACCAAGTAACTTGAGAGATTTCACGCAATGTGAATGTGAGAGCTGATCCACTACGAGGAAATAGGGTATGAAACTCAAGGGCTGATATGCTGACAGACATTTGTGGCAGTGGTGGTACCACACTGAGCACAGTCTTATTCCACATTTATATGCTCGGTAAAATCTGTCAAGTATACTTTGTCCCTTGCTTCAGAAAAAGTCATTTAAAGGGTTATTAACCATTATTTGAATGAATGTTGATATACAGTAAAATGCTGAGTAAATATGTGAAAAATGAATAGTAAAATGCACTGAGTTGCAACCCCTAACAAAATTGCTACCATCCAGAGTCTTTCTGCATATTTTTTTCTTTATATCTTCTGTAGAGAGATGATCAACTTCACTCTGTAGGCCTCAATAAAACTCTGTGACTGAGAACAAGAATGATCTCAGCCAGAACCTATCTGGCAACAGTTGTTGGTTACCTCCAAAGAAACTTCCCTCTCCCTCTCCCAGAGCTGCCTGGCTTCTTCCCTTATGTGTATTGTTTTGTTTCCTGCAATGCATATGGATCTGTGTGATGCTAGACAGAGCCTCTGCTCTGTAGTCTTACAGCAACATGGTTCCTAGGACAAGACGTAGTTCTGGACGAGGTTGTGGGGGTTCCCACTGTATAAGTTTGATCTTGGGTGCTGTTTGTTGTCTTTCTAAAAGCCCCGTGAATCACCAAAATCTTTACCTGCTTGGATACCTAGTTTTCCACTGTTCAGTCTCTTTGGCTCCGTTTCACCTGCTAATTAAATTTTTAAGCCTTGATTTAGCTTGCTGGCTCTTCTGGCTGTTCACACCCATGCCTGAGCATGAGTTTAGGTGGAACCAGGAGCCAGCTTTCACAGCAGTTTACTTTGCTGTTATTCACAACTCACTTGTGTTTCCCATTCCAGGTTTATAACACTAGCAGAATCTTTCAAGTGAGTTAGCTGCCTGTATGAAGGTACAAGATGTTTTATAGCCCCTCACTGACTTATAGCTGACACTCAAATGTGAGCTTCTTTATTAGAAATAAGAGTTACAGAGATCTTGAGATGCATTTGAGAGAAAGGGAACCGTAAGAAAAAAATCAGCCTCTTCTGTTCATAAACTGGAATCGTATCACTTCTCATGCTTAGTGAGCTTTTGTTTTTCATCTCCATCTATACTTAGCTTTCAAACTGCACATCACTTTGATTTAAGAAAAGGCAAGCTCTAAGCTGTCCTGGCCACTCTGTCTTTTGGAGTTGAATTCTACCGTTTCTCTTGGTATTTTGGGATTCAGGGGCCAAAAGCACCAGGGCAGAATCATCACTGTGACAGGCTTTTCACACTTTGGTGGCCTGGGTCCCCACTAATCCAGTGTGGCATTTCTGACTGTTGTCAAAAAACTGGCTGACAGCATTGTCACACTGTGCGGTGTCAGCCCAGACCGGGGCCTGAGAAGAAGGAACAGCAAACTTTCTGCTCCTGTGAGTTGTAAAAGTGATAGTTTCATTCACCCTTTCCTACCTACATCTCCTCCACCATATACCTTTAGTATTAGTCTGCTTGTAGATCCACTTGCACTGTCACATCGAGCCCTCTGCTCCTCCAGCCCGCTCTGAACACCGAAGCGGAGTCAAGCGCTGTTGCCCCTGGCATCCCTGGTGCCTGATCTGTAGTATTTGCCTCAGGGACCTTGTGTCCCCTATTCCATTATAACCCCCTTCTTTCTGCATTTGCAGACACTTGTTCAGTATCCTGGAGTCAGAATTACCTTCATTTGATTCCTTCATAGATCATATCTGACATCTCATCTCATCCATCCTCACTCACTGCTCATCCCAGCTGTATGGCTGCCACGTTTTTTTCCTCTTGAAAGGAGGTAGATGATAGTCCCTTCTCTTGACTCTGAGCTCTGTACGGATCTGCCCTGTGCCTGTGTGACTGTTCTTCCTGTCCTGTCTCATCCCCATGTTCTACCCACTCTTTTCACCTTTGCTCCTCCTCCTACTTGCACCATCATTTCTCTTGCAACCTGCCTCCTACGTTTGTTTGTTCTTCTCAAGCATCTTTACTCTTTTTCATATCCCTCTCATGAGCCCACTGCCTTTGTGTTGATCGCTTTTACTCCCAGGATAGAACTTTCTTTCCCTCCTCCTCATATGACCTTCCTCAGCCTATACTTCAAAATATCAGCTTCTATGTGATTCATTTGCCATATACCATTTATTTTCTTTTGCTTGATTCCTCATTTCCCCTCTCCACCTCCTTCAATTGGCAAACAAATTTTTCTGCTTGGCATTAAACACGACAACTCTAGGTGTCAAACACTGAATAAGGCCAAGCAAGCAGCTTTCAAGGCTCAGCAGCAGCATCCAAAAAAAAAAAAAAAAAAGATACTTAGGATTTAGATATTAAATTATTGCAGATGTACAGCAGCTGTTGCAGCTTGTGTAGGCTCTTTGGCCTAATTCACAAGCAGGCTACAAGGCAGGCATGAGATGGCCAGACTGCTACTGTTGCCATTATCACTACTATCACTTTTCCCTTTTGTACCTCTTCTCTACACTTCTCCTCCTTCTCCAGGATTGAAGATAAACACGTCTCTCTCCCTTTGGTCAAGTTATCTGCTGGTGTTGCAACACGACAAATCCAGGAAGCGGCAAATGCAGCAGCATTGCAGCGGTGGGAATTTGGGTATATTAAGTTGCTGCTTTAGGAGGATTCCTGCCTAAAGAGTATGTGGTCTAGACTGTGGTTGCTGTGTCTGCATGAAAAACAGACATGGCTGACAGGCTGTATATCTATTATAGCCTTGTGATGGAAGCATGGAGCTCGGCACAAACTCAGTATTTGCTCTTGGGCTGTCTCCACTCCTATGATACGGATATTTCGGGTATCTCATGTAATACTAGATTGGGTTCTCTACCAGCGTTAATTTCCCTTCCATTATCATGGCAACAGGAACATCTCTTTCAGGCAAAGAATGAAGATTTGTGCTTTCTCTTTCATTAGTACTCTGGGGTCGCGTGAACTTTCTTCAGGATCAGGGAGCTGTTTGTTGGCCACCAGTCTTACATGACCTGCAAGGAAGCAGCGTGACTCTTTCCAAGGAGTCAGCTGGATTGTGGCTGACAACAAGGCATGTGTGCAGCTTTTTTTGGGACAGTGTGTGCATCTGGGGATAAGTCTGCTGCTTTGCCAAAGCAGGCCTGTGCACTGCCACTTGTAATGCTCTTATGGCCCTTCTACTTGGGTACAATTTCTCTCCTACCACAGCAGAACAGAGCAGAGAGCTCAGGGGTTCTCTTGTGGTGGGGCTTCTCTCAAGGCATGTGAGGAATGCTAAGGTCTATGTAGAATCACAAACACTGGGAAATAAAGTGACTAAACAAAAGTGGTGCTGTCAGCTCTTCCCACCACAACTCTTGCAGATGAGCAGAGTAAACTCCAATCAGCCATTCTTCTGAGTCAAAAGGGTATTAAACGAGTTCATAGCAAGTGAGCCTCATTTATGAGACAATTCCTGACACAGGCCCAGTGCAATTGGCTCTTTCTATGGCTTAAGAGATAGGACACTTTTATGTGATGCAGTCCAAGTTTCACCATAGATGTCAATGCTTGACCAGTCTGTGAAAGCATCCAAAGTCTTTTTTTAGACTTGAAAAATATACATCTGTAGTTAACAGAGCTGCCTAATTACATCTTCTTCCTGAAGAAAAATAATTTTCCCTATAACCAACTCAAACCAGCTAGGGACTCAAATTCAGACTCCAGGACCATTGCCAAATGGTGGAGTTTGAAGTACAGAAAATGCTGGGATTTTGAGGCATTGGCTGTACAGACAGAAAAGGAAATGTCTTAATGAGATATGCAAAGCAGCATGGTCTCTGGGATAGGGCACCAGATTGGGATTTAGGAAACCTGGGTTATTATCACAGCTCTGCTGTTGCTTCTTTGCCTTCATATGCTTTAGACTCCCTTCTAGCCATCTGTTTGTCTTGGTTAGTCAGAGCGATGTACCCAACCTTCCTGTACACACAAATTTGGTGATGTTCCACCTCTCACTGTCTTTCCTGTCTTGGGGGTTCCCACTGCATTGTCACTCCTTTAGCAGCCCCCACTCAGAGGCAACTTCCACCCTCCCTTCCTTCTCCCCTGCATTGGTGGCTGTGCTTCTGGCCCTGGCAGAGATGGCACTGGGCTCATGAGCTCTGTTAAATATGTCTTAATGTCCAGAGCTGCTCAGATGCAGTCTTAGCTCCCTGGTCCTGGCAATGTGAGATGCAGGCCCCTGGATTAGCCTTGCATCCCGAGGAGTTTATTAGCTCATGTCTTGACTGGCTCTACTGTCCTTTCCTCTTTAACTGAACCACTGATTTGAACTGAGGAGTGTGGATAAGAGAGCATAAACCCATCAGAGCCTGGCAATGGCTAATAGGACAGGTAAATATTTAGGTGAGCCTGGTGAAAGCTGGCTGCTAACATGAGGATGAGGAACACTGGTTGCCTGGGAGGCAATCCCTCTCTTGAATGATGATGCCTCTCTGCTAGAGACCTGTCTTGGACACTCATGCCTAAGGTGCAAAAAGCATTACAGTCAGGAAAAGCCATTTCCCTGTGCTCAAATGGAAATTATTGTTGATTTAGTGATATGAGCAACGCTGCTCAGTGTCCCTTCCACAGCCAGGTGGAAAAGTTACTGAGAGAAACAGCACCCCAGGAGAGAGGTTTACCCAGGCCCTTTTGTAGCGGTGCTGAATCTCAGCATACTTGTGGGAACATTTGTTGATTCCTTCATATGTGCATTGTCAACTCCCATGATAGTTCAACCCTCTGGAAGATTTGCCTTTTCCTGTCCTGGGGATGATGTCCATAGACATAAATGGGATGGAGGGATTTTGTTTTGATGAAAATTCCCCAACTGTAGCATCACGGCTATCAGAGCAAACTAATGTAATCTTTCCTATTACTGTCACTTATAAATGCTGTTAGGCATCATCCTGAGTGCACATGCTTGGGAATTTTCACAGGAAATTGGGAAGTATTTTGGAAGCTACAATGTGTGAATGAATTTGAGGTTGCAGGAACCAGGAATAGGGCCAAAGAGACTGCAGAGATAGATGTTATTTAAAGGTAATTTAATGGAATGGGTAATGGAACAAGCTGAAGAAAAATAGAAGCCCCTAAGGATGTCCATGCTCTGCCTTTCACCCTGCAGCAGAGGTCCCAGGTACTTGGTTGAGTAAATCTGCTTTTCTGTTTCCCTCAAAAAGACCCTAAAACCTGCTTATGTTTTTCCTTCTAAAGCAAAACTGTATGTTCCCATCCCATCCATGCTAATGTGAGGAGGGCTGAGAGCTGGCCTGACTGGGTTGCCTTCCTGTGCCTGTGTTGGATATAACGTATGCTTCCCTGGGAAGGAAAACTGAATGGAAAATGTTGAATCTTGGCTACTAAGGATGTTCAGCATCTCACTGCATACAGGCACTTCAGCGAGAAACACAGAACTNGGCCCTTTTGTAGCGGTGCTGAATCTCAGCATACTTGTGGGAACATTTGTTGATTCCTTCATATGTGCATTGTCAACTCCCATGATAGTTCAACCCTCTGGAAGATTTGCCTTTTCCTGTCCTGGGGATGATGTCCATAGACATAAATGGGATGGAGGGATTTTGTTTTGATGAAAATTCCCTACATACTAA
This sequence comes from Jacana jacana, assembly GCA_013400555.1. Taxonomy (NCBI): domain Eukaryota; kingdom Metazoa; phylum Chordata; class Aves; order Charadriiformes; family Jacanidae; genus Jacana; species Jacana jacana. The sequence continues at coordinate 1,239 of VZTM01028382.1, read as the reverse complement.
CATTTCACTACATACTAACATGCACAACTGGAAATTTAGATACCTAGTTTTAGGTCTCCTGAATTGAGCTATGAGGAATTGACCTATGAATCACAATTAAGGTGTTTATTTAATAATTTTAAATACTCTAAAAAAATGTATTCTGCACAGTGCTGACCTGTATGAATCCCTTTCCCCTTTCCTCCCCCCACACTCATTTCTGTGAGTACATTCCCTCGGTTTTGTCTCTAGTAGCAGAATTTGGATTGGGGTGAGCCCGTGCTGTTTGAGTGGAGGCTAGATCTTGCTTTAACTGAACAGGCTAAAACAGAAGCCCTTTGATACCGATTGGCTGCTTGTGAGCTAAAATGTAAAATACAGACGATACAGTAGATTGACTACTAAAACCATCAGACTGTGTTATAATCAGGGAGCCAAGAAAGTAACAGGAGATTTTGCATGTTCCCATGACTATTGGCAGGTTCTCTAGGTCTTTGGTTAGAGCCAGGTACCATTCATGATTCTATTAGTGATTCACCCAGCCCTTGAGTATGATGTTTCTGTACTGTGCTTTTCCCATCCGTAGAGGTGAATTATTTATGTGCATTCCCCAGTGTAAATCTTTCAGATCTACAGGAGAAAATTGTTATACAGGGCCTGTTCCCAAGTCCACTGAAGACAATAGAAAGACCCATATAAAAGACTGTAAAAATGTGACATAGGACTCATGGTGCAACTGCAGTCAGAGCTGTGGAGGTTAACTCCCAAATTCATAACAAAAGATCTAGCTTCATGACACATTTTCTGCAAACAATGGGTAGAAACTCTTCACAATACTTTATATCAATAATAGTTCTGAAAAAGTATTAGTTATCTCTGTTTTAGGGCTAAATGGAAGCAGCTTATAATTTCAATTCTATGAAGATAGAAAAACTAATATTTCCATCTGTGATATGTAACATACAGTGTATTGCAAAATGTTTTTAGATGAATTCAGACCATTTTGGGGTTATGCGGTCACAAGTGTTACGAATTGTTCTGCAACTCTGTAAGCATTATTTCTTCATTTAGACTTGAATTTATTCAGAAGCATTATCTCCACCATCCATGTGAATACAGTGCGTCTTCTCTTGCAGTGCTCTTTAGAATTTGTAAGAAGAAAAGGAGGAGTCTGATTTCTTGTTGGACCAATAATCTTTTCATAGATCCTCACCTAAGCAAAATGTTAAGCATTACCATTAAGTAGGCACAATCCAGAGC
>VZTM01028380.1:10597-27474 GCA_013400555.1 Jacana jacana | reverse complement strand
TTTTTTTGTTTTTCTTTCCTTCCTATCCTCCCAATCAGTTCTGTTATTCAAAAAGAGCTCATTACAAAGTTAAAAGATTGATGATTTTCCATTCACTCTCCTTGAAAACAAACACTGCAGATGTTGACTCTTGGGTGACAAGAATGGGATATAATACGTATGCGATACCTGTGATATATGTCAATAACTGTGATGAAGAAAAGAAGGACAATTGCTGAGCTACCCATCTGATATACCTCCAAGGTAAGGAACTCTACGTTAACTTGTGTCAGGCCATGACTTAGGAACAGTGAAGGTAAACTCAGAAGCTGTCACTTGACAAAGTATTATTCCTTTTAATCATTGTTATTTTTTGGGTTTTTTTTCTATTTGAACAGGGATGACACTAATCCTTTCTTATTTTGCCTTTCTGCACAAAGGTGTTGTATACTGTTTGTAAGGTGCGTATATCACATATCCACCTGGTTATGCATGTGATAGACTTGTCTGAGTGTACAGTATCAAAGCAAAGCAGACTGTGTGGGAAGGCAAGAGAAAACTACAGGATACCACAAAGCAATGTGCTGACAAGGTATTTAGCCTTGAGGAGGGTGCTAATTGGAAGAATTGCCTCTGGGTAAATCTGCACACTGTGCTGAGGCATACCGCCCTAGACCAAAAGCTCAGGATCAAAGGAAATTCCATGCTTTTGAAGACAAAATTTTAAAAAGGAGAGGTGTGAGTGGATGGCCAACCCATTCACACCAGTGCCAATACTGTCAAAGAAAGAAAAAATGACATGAGGTTAAGGTCAGATAAGGTAAATGAAAAATTAAATACATGGAAACACACACACAGGTCTTCACTGTGTTTACATTGTATTTTGCATGGTTTATACCTTTTCAAAACAAATATAGAATAATTTTCCTGAAAAACAAACAAAACCAAACGTGTTTCTGTCACTTTATTTCTTTCACTGATCAACAGAATGAAAGAGTAAATAGCTACTACACCAGGTTGAACTTCCATCCACCCCACGTGCACACCAGAGGATCATAGCACATACATCTTCATCAGTGATAGGGACTGAGACACCAGCATCAGGGCCTGGTACTTCCAAGAACTCAAAGGGGTCTCTGGCACACCTTATCATCATAACACTTAGCAAGGTTCAAAAAAAAACAAACAACAAAACCTGCTCAGAGACTTGGGCAACATGCTTCAATGAAAGAAGATACAAAATTTGACAAAATAGCTGCAGATCAATAAACACAAGTGCTGAGTTTTCAGTGCTGTACCAGGTGCCTGCTTAAAGGAATAAGATCACAGCCCTTCAAAATCCAGGGCTTCTGAAGGACCTCTGATGACCCTTTACTCATTGATCACTAAGTAGGACAACCTTGGGTTATAAATAGATGAAGAGTTGGTAAAAATAATACTGAAGTGAAGGATGCCATTGCATCAGCATTGTAAACACAAAAGGGCATGTTGCCAATAGGGAATGTTGCCAGTACTTAAATATCATCAATTTATCTAATAAGCAGTCCAAAGAAAAAATGAGTTGATTCATGGGAAGGCTTTAGTACACTGTTTTTTCTGAAATGTCTGATTTTAAGTCAAACTTCTTGCATTTTCCAGAAGAGAACTGAAGGCAACACTAATAAACATCCATGTGATGCTCCTAAAGCCACGCAGGAAGTGTTTTGGCCATATGCTTCTGTAAAAGCATCCCCGTGATTATTCTCATCACTCCAAAGCCCTAGATTGCTTCATAAATTGCTACCATTGTCACTGGCTGTTCTGTGCTGTCCTGCACGCACCAGTGTTATGAGCCAGATCACCCCTTTGCCAGTTTGTCCTTCCAACTAGAGGGGGTGTCCTAGCAAGAGACAGTCAATTTCAATTGTCATTTTACTTGTAGCAAGGAGACACTAACTGAAGATCAAAATCCTTTATATACATAAAGTCCTATGGAAATCAATATGTTTATGGCTAGGAGACTGTCTCACTTGCATTTTTAAAGGAAAGCTTGACTTTGCTCCTGCATCTCCATTGCTGTCAGTAGAGACTCCTTCTGGACTGGAGATTGTTCAACATACAATACTGGCCAAAGTGCAGTAGCTTTATTCGCCTTTCTCCTCCATTGATCTCTGCAATCTTTTTAATTCACAATATTTGTGCTAATGACATTTTAGAGATACAGTCAACTGATGAGCCTTCTGACAGCAGGGGATTAGTTGGTTATGTGCCACACACACACAACTGTTAAAACACCTTGAAACTAAAAATGAGTCTGACAATTCCCTGCTGAGATAGCAATCAGCATCTGCCCAACCAAAGGGAGTAGAGGAAGATGAGATAGGGACAGAACAGGGTGAAAATAAGGACAGGACTCTGTATACTCTGCCAGTCCATGAACTTTCTAGCATTTGTGCAATTACATCTGAGTGAAAAAAAAGAAAACCAGACATTTATTTAGTGCTTTCATCATTCTTGTCCATATCCATCAGAGAAGCCAGAAAAAAAGAAATAGTAAAAAAAAACAGTAAAAAACAAAACAAAACAAAAAAACCCACGAAGGACAAAAGAACAAAGCACACTGTGATAAAGGGCAATGACTCATAAACATAAGAAACATTCATTTAGGAGAATAAAGCTGCCTCTCAGGAAATACATCCTATCTCCAGCATATAACCACTGTCCTTACTGCGTTTTAAGCATCTTTAATTTTATTGTGAAGTTTTGCAGAAGCTGTTGTTTGTTATTGGCTGGGCACAATTTATTTATTTATTTGTTTGTTAAGGATTCCTTGGTTAAGTGTGTAGAATGAAATCACAGTGAGATAACATTCTCTTCTCCCCAAATGCCTTCACCTGCTGTAAAATTCTAAGAAACAGAGAAATAAAGTAAAAGGAGGACTATAAACACACACAAACACACTCTGAGACTAACACATTAGGAGAAAAAGCACATTCATTAAATCAAGTACCTTTTTTTGGTGGTTGTTTTTCTTTATTAGTTAAATTGCTTAATGTTCACCTTCATGCAGCTGAACAGGATCCCAGTTCTTAGGGCAGTGATTGCACCTCAATAGCCCTTTCTGGGCATCCATTGTTTGTCTCAAAGCAGCCACAAATGTCAGTAAGTTGTTTCACTACAACATTGTGATCAACAGTTCTCCAGTTTACAGAACCTGTCATTTTTTTCCTGCCAGGTCATCAGTGAAATGGGAGAGGTGAGGTCTTCAGCTAAACAATGGTTTCCAAAGCTCATATCTCTTCATGTTAAAATAAATCATGCCATTATTTCTCTTCTAAGATTTTGGGTGACAGCAAGATAACTCCTTTACACTTTTAAAAGGAGTACATTTAAACATAATACTAAAGATACAAAGAAATGACAAGGCTTTTTAAGCAAAACTATTAAATAAGTATTTGCAATATTTTACCTTTTCTTAGTAGAAATCACTGACATAACAGGGCCTAGAACCTGGATCTCCCATGAGTAATATATTTTTAGGCTATTCTAGTGTACAGGTGGCACTGAATTTTATTCATAATGTCTCTTCTTCCCCCAAACAGTTTTGTTTGTTTCCCAACAGTGCTGAAACTAAATACTTGCTGAAATGCAAACTTTTTACTTCAATTCACATAAAACTTCCTTTTTTCCTGAGACGTGTGTCAGCCCTGGGGAAACCAACAAAGATTATGTTTATACTTCAGCAAAGTGATTCAAACATGGGTTTATGTCCCTCTGACTTGTTGAGTTAGACCTTTCATCTTATTATAACACAGTCAACAAACTGGAGCATTTATCCTGAGTCATAGAAAGCTAATGAAGTATGTGATCCCTCAAGATTTGCCTTTTGCCACAGCTTTAACAGAAACAGAAAAATCCTGTCTAGTATCCAGTTTCTCACAGTCAAGTACAAGTACTTCATCAGATGGATAATACGAAGTATCTACACTCCTTGGAAAACAGATATCATCTCAGTCTCTGCCCTCACTCAACGGTATGTAATGAAGTGGAAACATGGGAATATATGTCATAGAATTTGAATAGATGATGCACATACACAATTTAGAACTTAACCAGAAGGCTTTCTAGTTTCCTTCCCAAATGCACTTACAAAACCCATCAACTTCCATATCACGGATTGTTTGTGATTTTTCTGTTTGCTTTAATATCTAGTAATATTTAAGGCTTCAGTGACAAGTGGTGACCAGTGATGGATGGCATTCCTTAGGGGTTGGCACTGGGACTGGTGCTGTTTCATCTTTCTCAGAGACATGGACACTGGAATTCAATGCACCCTCAGCAAGTTTGCTGACGACACCAAGCTGTACAGTGCAGTTGACACACTGAAGGGAAGGGGATGACATCCAGATGGACCTCGACAGGCTTGAGAGGTGGGCCCATGTGAACCTCATGAAGGTCAGCAAAGCCAAATGTAATGTTCTGTCTGTGGGCTGGGGCAATCATATATAAAAACAAAGCCTGAGAGGAGAATGTACTGAGAGTGGTGCCCTGCCAAGAAGGACTTGAGGATGTTGGTTGATGAGAAGATCAACCTGAGCTGGCAATGTGCACTCACAGCCCAGTAAACCAACTATATCCTGGGCTTCACCAAAAGAAGCGTGTCCAGCAGGGTGACAGATGTGATTCTACCCCTCTACAATGCTCTGATGAGACCCCACCTGGACTACTGCATCCAGCTCTGGAGCCCTCAACATAAGAAGGAGATGGGCCTGTTGGAGCAAGTCCAAAGGAGGGCCACGAAGATGAGGACATTGTCCTATGGGGACAGTCTAAGGAGTTGGAGTTTTTCAGCCTGGAGAAGGGTCTAGGGTGACCTTGAAGCAGCCTATCATTACCTAAGGGAGGCCTACAGGAGAGATGGGGAGAGACTCTCTGTCAGCAGCATAGTGATAGGATGAGGTGTAATGGTTTAAATGGAAAGAGGGGAGATTTAGATTAGATGTCAAGAAGAATTTTTTTCACTGAGAGTGGTAAGGCACTGGAACAAGTTGTCCAGAGAAGCTGTGGATGCTCCATCCCTGGAGGTGTTCAAGACCAGGCTGGATGGAGCTTTGAGCATTCTGGTCTTGTGGGTGCTGTTTCCTCCATAGAAACAGGTTTAGAACCAGATGATCTTTAAGATCTCCAACTCTAACCATTTGATGTTTCTATGTCTTCTTCAGAAATCGTGTTATTCTTAGCCATGAGATCTTAGCCATCTAATGTTCTGTTTAGTCATAGAAGTATCAGGGATTCATTTGTAAGACCTCCAGTTTTTACAATCACCTAACATTATCCAGCGTAGTTTACAGAATGAGATTGTATCACAGCACAAGATAGCAACAATCCCTTGCACCTATTTTGCTAAGGTTTTTAGGTTTTCAATCTGTTGTAATCCTGTGCATTATTTTCTTCAATATGTAAACAGAATTAACAACTTGTGTTACAGGTGAAAAAAAAATAAAATGTCAAGCCCTGAAAATTATCTTCCAATATTAAAAAAAACCCCAAAGTTTGCTGTTTAATATTCCCAGGAAAATCAATACCCACAATTTTGTCAGATGCATTAGACATATGTTCATAAAGCATTAATCATTTTTGCCAAGGTTCGTTAATTACTACCACCCAAATGCTATAAGTTAGAGACATAGAAGACAAATAGTAAATGACACTTTAAAAATTACTCATAACCTAAAGAGTATTCAGAGTGGAGCAAATTAAAAAGGAGACATTTGATTTTATGGCTGTAATTTTTTTTTTCTTTTTTGCATTTACAAACTCTGCTGTCTTTTGTCTTTTGTCTTTTGTCAGGACAGCTGGAATTCTCAGACTACTAGTGACACCTAGTTCATTCAACATCCAGCAACAAAATTAGTGTTATGAGTAAAATTCCTTGCACCTCACAGTCAAGAATTTTCCATCTAGAACACTAGCTTCAAATGTATGGTCCACATAGTCATGGGTGGATACAAGTGTACAGAAGGGGTGCAGAGGAAGTCACTTAGGATAACAAGTCAACAATTTCAATTCCTCTCACATTCTGTTTGTGGGACCAATTCATTTTGGAGAATTTGCACAGATCACTAAATCCAAGAAGGTTGAAAAGCAATGATCTAGATTATACCCTTCGTAGACTGGTCATTTCAAGGGTATTTAGATAGAGGAATAAATCCAAGGGAAAAAAAACAAAAAAAAAAACCCAGGTTGTGCCAGAGGATTTGTAGGGCAGAGCTGAATGAAGGCCAGAATACATCAGGTGCCAGTAGGCTGCTCTTATGAGATATAAAGCCTATGAGCCATTAGGCAGGATTAAATGTGAACACAGCTGTGCAAATTTAGGTCAGACCGCTGAAAAAAAAGAATGAAGAACAACCTCGATTTGTCCTCTGCTTGCACGTGCCTATCAGGACAGCAGTTCTGAGTTCAGCTCAGCACAAAATCACTATCTGCTTACAACAGTTAATAATAACCTGCTGTTGGTATTGTGCACAAAATGAAACAGCAGGGGAAATTCAGACAGAAGAGGAGGAAGAGTGAAAAAGGAGATAATACAAACTTTCACCTGGACTGGTTTCCCACTGCTACACCCTATTCTAGTTCTATTCTTTTTCACCCGTATTCTAGTTCTATTCAAGTGCATACATGACTGTCCTCCAAACTCCCTGGACATAGATCTATACTAAGGCCTTGGGAGCACATCAGGATCATTCAGATCTTTAGAAACACCTAAAGGTCAGTTAGTTCCATGTTCTGAATAGGTCACATCTGGACCCAACACCCAGTTGACCAAGACCCTCCTTGGAACGATTCCAGCGTCAGGTCCTCTAGGGCTAGAAAGGAGATGTGAGAAGATGGATGAGCTGCATCCTATTGTAAGAGCCATGTGCCTGCCTATAGAGTGAGTAAAGGAGCTAACTGCTTTTGAGCATAAACCATCATGCCAATAGAGACATCAACAAAGAATCCAAGTACATAACAGAGGGACTTGACTGTCACCATGATGCTACTAACTAGTGACAGCTAATGAACTAGTCACAGCTAAGACAGTGAAAGGCTTATGGATTATATTGGTTTTGGCACCGTTCTGACTGCATTTCCATTTCTGGTCATGAAAAAATTCATGGCACTGTCTAATTCCTCTGTAAACTCAGCTGTCATCAGAATTTAGATGATTATATTGCATTTTGCCTGATCAAGTTTACTCCAGAGTTTCACTCAGACAAGTTACTTTCTTCAGATGTTCTGAGGACACTGAGTTACTTACTTCTAAGTAAGTAAGCCCATAGTTTACATCCATCATGCTGATTATCCTTGCTTGTGAAAAGTTTTAATCACAGCCACTTGCCTATGAGATGCATCTCACTAACTATAAATGCCTTCATATGGATGAGGTGTTCAGAGCAACACTGTAGTGAACAAAGATCTAGCAAATGCACTCAACAAGATTGGCATGGCCATTTACACCTACTTTCTGTGCTGACTACCAAGGGAGCTGAAGGCAACTTACTCGGGTGCAGTTGTATGAGCCAAGTCCACATCTAGGTCAATGAATGTCATTCATTGCAAAATTACACATATAAACAGGATTTTGCATCACACATGAAAAGGATGAGAGAGGCAGAAGGTTTGTCTGTAAAGATATTATTGCCTTATATCTTTAGAAACACAATTCACCTTTTTTTCCCCCTACAATAGTTTGCCTTTTATGATACTGATGTAGACATCTAGGTGGAACCAATGGAGTATCACCAGATTGAAAGGTGTTCAGTCCTCTGAGATCGGGAAATGCCCAAGATAACATCTTCATCATCTCCTTACTTAATGCACACACATCATGTTAGGATCAGACGCTGATCTACAAAACCAGTTCTGCCTCTTGCAGTGCTCAGGGCAGCCACACTCAGAAAATGAATTTGGGATTTTTAGCAGTTCCTACCCTTTTTCAGATTTCAGAGCATCTGTTATAACGGAGATAAGGGAATCCAGGAAAAAAGAGAGGACTCTGCTGGTTCAAGAAAATATATGCATATTCAGCAAGTCGGATTCTCTGACATCTTGATTTTTGAGCAAGTTAAAGGCTTTTAACACAGCCCTTTTTATTTAATAACATTTTCTGAAATTGCTAACAAAGTAAACATGGTCAGCAGCTGCATAAAGGTTTCATGTGGAATCAGTGGAGCTACGGACACTCATAAGGAGCTGTTGTGTGTTTGCAATTCTGGGGCAAAAGAAGGGAGCAGCAGAGCACACAGAGCATTGGAAGTTTGACGAGGGCTGTGAGTTCGATTATTACCACCAAAAATACTCACAGACTGGGACAGTGTGGGGAGAAGATAAGGATGTTGGTGAGAGAACTGGACAGAAAGAGACCATCAGAGAAGCATCAGAACTAGGGTCTTGGTACTACTGGAAGAGGGGATATTTGCAATACAGAAATTAATCTAGCTTTAAATTTAACTTTCAGGCTCCAACACATACAAAAATGCTATAGCCATCCTCAGCTGCAAATATTTAACAAATTGCACTCAATCTTTGAAATAAAAGTTTATTCCAACGTTCATTGGCTAGTACAGGAAGTAAATAATCTGTAGACCATTTTCCTTCATGATAGCTCTCTGGACAGGCAGCAACTATTAAACTGGAATGCAGTAACAGAGGAACAGGTGCTGGTTTAGAGCAGCATGATTTAAATATAGGCAATAAAATATGCAGAGCCATAATCAAAATGTTGACTTGTTTTAAGTGCTTGGGGCCATGTTGATATAAATAACTGCACCAGGTTTTGCTGTAGAGCAAGAACTAAATTAAGCGGTTTACAAACAGAGGCAAAGGCTGACTTATTTGTCATGGTATTGCTTGGTGACAAATAAAGAGAGGACCAAGTAAGCCACTGCTAGACAGAGCCAACACAACAGGGTCTGAGGTACAGCTGCTGAATAAAACAAGGCTAGCAGAGTATGTCAAAATGACAGAAAAATTGTTTCTTTCTCAAATTCAGGCCACCTTGGTAAACTTCACCAGATGGATGGCTTCACACAGCTACAAAGTTTGCCTCGTAGAAGGGCTGTAATTTCTCATGGAGGCCTTGGCTTCTCATTCTAGCCTCAGCACAAATGTCCCTCAAGATTTGCCTGAGAACCTGTCATGTTGCAAGCATGCTGCTTTGGTCATCTCATGGAGCTAATAACCCTTGTCTAATGAGGGAGGGCTTGCAGGGTGCATGTTGAGCTCTTGAGGTTCAGTTGGACAGGGAACTGGATTTCCCTTTGGAGAGCTGGGGGCACTGGTAACCCATCACATGGTTTCTCCAGGGCACGTAAGTGTTGGGTTTGGTCTTCTCATTAACACACTTACTTGAGCAGGTACAAAGTAAAAAGTGCCTGAAGGGGAAGGAGATACACTAACAAGATAAAGATATCCAACTCAAAGTCATTTATTCCCTGAAATCCTTTTTGCCTGTGCCTGAATCATAGAATCATAGAATAGTTAGAATTGGAAGGGCCCTTAAACATCATCAAGTTCCAAACACTCCTCCCACGAGACCAGGCTGATCAAAGCCCCATCCAGCCTGGCCTTAAATACTTCCAGGCATGGGGCATCCACAGGTTCCCTGGACAACCTGTTCCAGTTTCTCACCACCCCCACAGTAAAGAATTTCTTCCCTCTACCTAATCTAAATCTCCCTTCTTCTAATTTAAAGCCATTACCCCTTGTCCTGTCACCAGACATCCCTCTCCAACATTCCTGTAGGCTCCCTGCAGGTACTGCAAGGCTGCTCTAAGGTCTTCCCAGAGCCTTCTCTTCTCCAGGCTGAACGAGCCCAACTCCTGCAGCTTTCCTCCTAGAAATACTTCCAGCCAAGCAAACTTGGGCAGCACATACAGAGAGCTTTCACATAAGGCAGCTGCTGAGGCACCACCATCCTGCCACTCCACCTCTATGAGCCTTTAACTTCTGCTTCCTAGCCCTGATGAAGTGTGAGTAGACTTGATGCCTATGGCACGCTGCAGACATATCCAAACCAGCAACAAACTGCACACTTCTGGTGCAGGTAATAGTCTGGTGGTAGCAGCACAGCAGAAAAATGCCCTCTTTCTGTAGTCGTTTTGTGGCCTGTCCATTAATTACATACTGGCACAATTTGCAGTGGTAGCAGGACCCAAGCAGGCTGGTTTGAGGCAGGCAGGGTACTCAATACCCTGAAGTTATGGAGACCAATATCTAGACATATCCCTCGGTTTGTAAGGTCTAAGCAGATGGCAGCGGGAGATGCTTCTTGCCAAAATCAGACAGAACTACGTTGCTAACAGCTCTGCACTCAGGAGAGAATCACCTGCTGAGGCATGGGCAGCAGAGAAACTTTATCCTTCTTTCTCATGCAGTTTAACTGCACTCATGGCTGTCTCTTCCCAGTGAACAAAGCTGTTACTCTACCACTGTAAGCATAGGCCAAGTACTGAAATCTTATGGGCAGTGTCCTCCTTCATGGTCTTCAGGGGGGTTAATAATGTAATAATGGAAGGAATTAAATTTTGGATCCAAATGCTCCCTGGGGCCTTTTGTGGGAACTGATCATCTTTACAACTAATGGAAAGGCCTGTTATATACAAAATTCATCCTTCCATCTACAACCAAGCAAAGCGTTAAAGGCTTCTTCAATATTTTCTCATTCTAGGCAAGTCATCGTAACTCTTCTCTCACGGACAAGACTATGCATAGGACAACCAAATGCCAATAGCAAAGGTGGAAGCTGGAAGCAGCAGACACATTCATGATCACTCCAAAAACTGAGGCAGAGAGAAATTACACCAAAGGCTTTATAATCTTCTAATTACAACATCAACACAATTGCAAAATAAAAAATATAATAATGGGCAGCAATTCCTCTGATGATAACTGAAGAATGAAGGGAATAGAGAAACGTACATAGCAGAACCATACTTGATTCCTCCTTGCTTAGTGCTCCACCTCCAGCAATTCAAGGAGAAAGGTGGGAAAAACATGTTGTTGGTAGAAGTTTCATACATCAAGTGTGTTTTGGGTACCATGATATTTACAATCTAATAGTGGTGACTGCTTTTACTAGCTTGCCAAAGCTTACAACTAGTTATCTTATTTAATTTTCTATTTATTTTTTCATTGGTTTAGGTAATACAGACACACACAATTTCAGTTGCCACCCAGAACCAGACTGTGAACACACCAAATACTGTAATTTTATAGAAACTACCAAACTTACCATATAAACATTTATACTCAAATAGACATAATGTGGGAAAAGATTCTAGGAAACCATGGGAACTTCAAAATTATTGCAATTTTGAAAATTATGGAGGAATTCTCACAGCTACATGGCTTTCTCCCTCCAAAGGTCAGCTTTGTCATTTCAGTAAGGAAAGTTTACTACCACTCTTTAGCATGTCTTTTGAACATTAAATATGCAGCCAATAAAAATACACTATATGAAGATACTACTTGGTATCCATTGGTCCAGCTGGATACTTTCATAAAGTTTCATAAAAAAAGATAGATGGAAGTGTGTAACTTTTCCTGAAAAAAAAAAAAATTCAAATTTTTCCTCCTAGATCTTTTCATCTTGTGTGGGATAATCTCAGCAAAATGAAGTGATGTACCCAACACCATGTACTCCCTGTGACCAATTTGCAGCCAGCAAAGGTGTAATTTTGATTATTTTGCTGCCATTTCACTGATACCATGCAATTCCAGGAACAAGAATACCTCACTGAAAATATATATTGCCACAAATACCTTGTACAACACTGCAATTCCACGAATACAAACCAAGCTGCCACACTAAAAAACAAAACAAAACAACACAACACAACCTCATATCCTCCAGGTCAGGAATTCAATAGGAACAAAATCCCTAGTCAGCACCAGAGGTTATTGATGAGCAGAGGAAATTTCATCACCCGAGCAGAAACTGATTCTGAATTAAACCCTCTTTTTCAGACAAGGAAATAAGCAAATAAGAATGAGACACAGCCCAGTTTTTGAGTTTTATGCCAATCAGAAAGACAATACAATTGAGGTTTCCACTAGCATATCAGAACTTATCAGATCATTTGCTTCTTACTAGTTCGAAATTAAATGTCATCTCAAAATTATTTCCTAATATTGATATTATTTCCTAAGTAACTAAATTCTCTCCAGAGGACTAGACTGCAAATCCTGACCGACCCCGCTAATTTTTTTATTATTTTTCTTTTTTTTCCTAATTACATACCTCACAGGGAACACTCAAGATCTCTTAAAAATGAAGACTCAGCTTAAGAAAGCACCAACAGTTTCTGGAGCAAAAGGTGACATGACTGTCAGCCACAAATCAAGCTTCTATATTAAAATAAGCAGAGGGTTTTTCCTCCTTCTCTAAACAAGAAAGTGAGGTGTGCCTGAAATTCAAGCCAAGCAAATGTAGTTAACCATCAAGTTATACACAAAAATAGGTACATCAACATCTAAATAAAAAGTCCCCATCATGTGAACAACCCTGTTCGGTGGAGGCATGTTTGGCACAAATATCTGCACTGTTCCTGTGGGTTCTTCATAGTCTGATTCTTGGTAACAAAATCATTCCTGGTGTCCCATGATTAAATGCTTAACCCCCATTCTTTTTATTTTTTTGTATCAGAAATTCAATCAATATGTAGAACATCAGATGGTTGGACTTGATGATCCCAAGGGTCTCTTCCAACCAAAATGTTTCTATGATTCTATGATCAGAACTTACAGTACTACACTCAGTGCTATACGTGGTGTAATGAAACATAAACAAAACCCAGAAAATTTCTTGGATTTCTTATGACCTCGTTTTACCTCTGTTGTACAGGGTCCAGCTGATTTAAAAATTCTGCACGGCTTCTGTTAGATACATAATTTTCTTTCCAGAATTTTACAGTAGAAGTGGTGATGGACCTGCAGGGTTGAAACCAGCTTCGTGTTTGCTCTGAATTTTAGACACTAGCTTGTTGTGCAAGCAAACATTTCAAATCTGAAAATCAACAAGGTGCAATAAACAGAGAGCCACCACGGTCTTTTTATTGCCTTCTTAGAAGCAATAGTGGGTTTGCCTCTCATTTTGACCCCTGTAAGTGCTTATTACTATGTAAGACACTTTGGGAAAGGGTAATTTTGGATATCTTGCAGGCTCAGATGCATGGTCAGAATGTCAAACCACTACTATTTTCACCCATGCCACTAGATACGAACATTTAAAGTTCTATTTTCAACAGCAATTAGACACCTGGGGAGAAATTCCAATGCCTAAACATAGAGATCTAGTGCGATTTCATACCCCCTAAGGTATAAAATAAGACATCTATTCTCAAACAGCAGTTTACCCATGATGTAGGGGAGTTGTGTTTCCTTTTGAACCAGCAGCCGAATACCAGATGGGACATCCTAAAGCATATCAAATGGCATCACACACTTACGGTTAGGCAACTGAATCTTCCCTCTAAAATCTACAAAGAAATCAAGCCTAGAAAAAGATTGAACTTAGCCTATAACAGACACCGAGGCTGAATGAATTCATCCTGTAGTGGCTGCATCTCTTTTGGCTGTAATGGGACCTTAAACACTTGGACTGCTACATATGATGAGCACACTAAGAGCTAAATGTAGGTGTCTCAATGTGGGAATGCATCCCATTCTCCAGCTGAAATTCATCTCACCTATTTTAGGTGTATACATCGTCTGTCTCTACATATGGGCTGCTTGTCTAACAAAGAGGAAAAAAAAAATAAAAGTAGGCACCTTTAGACAGAGATTCCTCCCAACCATTTTTCTACATCCATTTTACACGGAAATGAATCACACCCTTTCTCTCTACACATCAGAAGGGGAATCTGGGTGCTTATCTCTGATGTAGAATTCTTAAAGATAGATGAGAAATCTCACTTCTGGAAAAGTGGGTATTGATCAAGGACTACATGCTTGCCTTTCAGAAATACCACTAGACCTCCACATCTATCTCTAGACACCTAAGATGCATTTGAAACTCTAAATTTTAAATGGCTATAATTCACTGTTCTCCAAAACACAACTCAGAGCAATCCCCTTAACAGAGATAGAATTTGCAATTATCCATATATCAACCAAAAACCTTTTGCTAGTCCTCTAAATATAACTTTGACCTATGCTCTATATTCTTCAAACAGAAAAATCAACCACTTGATTTAAAACTAGATCCAAAACATTGATGTAGGGACTTCATGTATGAACATCAGACTACCCACTCTCAGTAATTTTAAATGGAATTTTGTTTTTTTGTCTTCCTTATATTTTACTAATTTCGAATGACTCTGTAGAAAGAAAAGGTAAGACTAAAGAATAGCAAAAAAGGCCCTAGATATAAGAGGGATTGTGCTAGGAAACTAAGTTCTGACCACTCACAGGCAGAAATTCTAATGCCCTTCACCTAACTCTCCATATAGGGAATTACATTTTCTGGCTAATAAATTTTCCACTGCCATATTGTCTGTTTCAAGCCAATTTCCAGTTCTGATGCTATAAAATAGCTGCTTTCCCCACCTCAGAGAAAGAAATGAAATATATGTGTGCTGGAGAGCACTTTGGTGCTCCTCTGGGTTCAAGAAATGTGAATTATTGCTAGAACAAAGCAACAAAACAGCAAGCCACTTCTTTCCCAGGAGTGATGGCCTGTCAGTCAGGGCAAGAAAATATAAAGACTTATTTTCTCCAGCTCATGTTATCATCATCAACATCAGTTTTCAATGCCTCACAAGATCCCTCTCTTAAAAAAAAAACAAACAACAAAACCATGCTTAAAATCTGAAAAAAAAAATAAAAAGAGTGTGATATCAAGGGGCTAAGTGTCAACAAGTCTTCAGAGTTTTAATCATAATCTTGAACTTGTTGTATTGAATAAACTTTGATCATGGATTTCTGATTTCATCCCTCTCTTAGCAGCCAGACGCTTATGAATTGTAATTCTTACACAGCACTGAAACTGAGGAAAACAGAGAGAACGCACAGCTCTGGCAGGCACCGGATTTCATCAGGCCAAAAATAGCAAGTTGTGAAATGTTCTGTTCTTCTGCATTTGAATAAATATCACTATGAAGCAGATGAAGACAGGTGACCCGCGCTATTTTACAACTTCCCTCAGAAGGAAAACACAGTCGTGTTTCCATAATGTCCTGTCAGCAGAGACGGAGGGTGGCAGAGCATCTCCTGAGTCTGCGCTTCATGCTTTATAGCTGCTGAGCAACGCTCAGGCTGCCAGGTAATAAAATCAATTGTGGGCCAGGATGAACATTTCACCTCGTCTAGAATCTCACCCCCATCCCACAACAGAGAGTCAGAGTCACTGAGTCCTGTGTGCAGGACCTAACTCTTGCAGGGTGAGCATGTTTTAGGCTGCTCCAGCACTTTTTACTTTGTGTTTATATGCAGAAACATGCCATCTGTGTGTCTTCTGAGATAAAATCTTGGCAGCAAAGACAACATCACACACTGAGTAATAGCCCAGTGATTCCTGGAATATACTGCTTGCAGTAAGAGTAATGATGTTGGGTAAAATTCTGGTCTGCTGGCATCAACAGAACAGCTTTGTACTCTCTCTGTGAGTGTTAGACACCTATTTAGGGATATCAGAAAAATGAGAAATTAGAAACCACTATATGTGTCCCCTTACTCCAAAGTTGCACCTGAGGTCAGTGTTAAGATTTTATCAACAGGAACACTATGTGTACTAGAGAGTGCAAAAGACTATAATTTAAAGATCTAGATTCTTACACAAAATCGATGTTGAGCATCTGAAACACCAAGTGAACTTCGATATCATATCTGTTAAATTAAAAATCAGCTGCAGTAGTGTAGGAGTAAAATCTTTGCAGGCTAAATAACACATTGTAGACTCTTCTGGGACAGTGTCCACTTTGGCATTTACCCTTCTTTCCAGAAGTATCTCATTTAGGTAGTACAGCTTGCAATAACTTGCATTGAGAATTGTTTTACTTTTCTGTTCTTCATGATAGCAAAAGAAGCTTTTTTCTACTTGCATGATTAAAGGAAGGATACAGTAAGCCACAAGATGCAATTCTACTGAAATCTACTTATTGCACATGCTAAGCCAGAAAAAAATGTCTGTGTCTGTCAAAAAAATAGCTTAAATTCTCCATCTCATTTATGAAACATTCCAAATTTGGTCATCAATAAAATTTTCTCCAGAAAAGGTCCCATTCCCCTCCAAAGCAGTAACATGGCTATTTTCATAATTTTTGCATATGATGACGCATCACTATTAAAATCAGGAGTTACAAGTGACTCTGAAAATTACAAAAAGGGTTCTCACGAATCTGTCAAGCTGAATGGCTTTGTGGGCTGATACCATATAAAGAAGGTTAATTATCAAACAGCATAGAATGTGAACAGCATGGTGTCTGGAATATTTCTCATCATAGTCAGGTGTTCAGCCAGTGAATATCAGTATAATTGGACTGAGATCGAGGGGGGGTTTTGTTGCCTACTTATACCATGGGAGTATATTTCCCACTGTATGTTTAAAATATCTTGTCCTTTTCTGTTCTTGTATAATAAGGCATTATTTCTGCAGGCGAGGCTCCTGAAAAAACATGATTTCTGTGTCAGAGGGATAAAAATATCCCTGACACAACACTGGATTTCATTTAGGAAGGCATCAGAAGAGTCACAGTTTGAGCTGGAATTTATTATTGATCCTTCCAGCTTAATGCAAATTTGAAATTGAGCTCTCAAACAAACAACACTCTTTCCTTAGTCAAATTCTTACAGCAGCATTAAGAAAAAAATTTAAAAAAATCTAAAATTAACCACCGTTTAATGGTTCATTTTATGAATTCATTTTATGGATCCAT
>VZTM01028380.1:0-10531 GCA_013400555.1 Jacana jacana | reverse complement strand
AAAAAAAAAAAAAAAAGGACAGGAATATGATTTGGATAAAAGCTTGTAAAACTTGCATTTTCTTCCTTTTGGTTTGTATTTCTCTGATATGATTACAATTTGTGTTCTGAGAGCACCAAGCCGAGATGGGAGACCCATTTTAATAAGTCCTATAGAAGCAGAGTAACAATATGTAATTAACCCTTGGAAGTTGACAAAACACTGCTTTAAATCTGAATCATAGACTCATTAAGATGGAAGAAACCTTTAATATCATCAAGTCCACCACTAAACCATGTCGCTCAGATGTCCCTCAGCACCACGTCAACCCGTCTTTTAAATACCTCCAGGGATAGTGACTCAACCACTTCCTTGGGCAGCCTGTTTCAATGTTTGATAACACTTTTGGTGAACATCATTTTCTTAATATCCAATCTGAACCTCCTCTGGTGCAACTTGAGGCCATTTCCTCCTGTCTTATTACTTGTTACTTGGGCAAAGAGACCAACGTCTACCTCCCTACAACTTCCTTTCAGGTGTTTGTAGAGAGTGATAAGGTCTCCTCTCAGCCAAGTTGAGACCCAAGTGCAGGACCTGGCATTTGGCTTTGTTGAACCTCAGACCATTGGACTCTGCCCATGCAGCCAGCCTGTTCAGATCCCTCTGTAGAGCCTCTCTACCTTCAAGCAGGTTGATGCTCCCACCCTACTTGGTGTCATTTGCAAACTTACTGAGGATGCACTTAATCCGCTCATCCAAATCATTGATAAGGATATTAAACAGAACTCACCTCAGTTCTGAGCCCTGGGGACACTACTTGTGACCAGCCACCGACTGGATTTATCTTCGTTCATCACAATTCTTTGATCCCAGTCACTCAGCCAGTGTTTTACCCAGTGAGGAGTACTCCCGTCCAAGCCATGGGCAGCCAGAAGTTTGTCTGCTAGAGCACAGGCTGAAGAAGATATGTGTGTTGTGACTTTCCAACACGCTTCTTTAGCAAAAGACTGCTGTCAACACCTCATACACTGGACTCTTAAATGAACCTCGGATACCTCTCAACCTTACCATCCTTGGTTAGTGGGGCAAAAACTTCCCATGGCAGGAAAGAAAAGACATGAGCATGATGGTGTCCTTAACCTTCAGAGATCTAACTGTAGTCCTTCATCTGTCAGGGACCTCATTATCTGAAACTCCATCACTTTAGAAGCCAACGGAAACTGTTACTGGTACCCTTTATTTTCAAGCTTCCTAAAATTTGAGTATTTTAAAAGAAAACCCATAAATGTGGAGAGAGTAGGACTTTCCTGGGGAGTATAATTTTTGGCAGCAGGCACAGTCAGCAAGCTGCAGCTGGAACTTTCAGTCTTTGAACACCTCATTTACGACATGGTCTTTCTCTGGAATAAGCCTTTTAGAGATGTTACAGCTGTTAAGGTTGTAATTCTACAGAACCAGCACATCACAGGCTCCCTCTGAAATCACCAGCTATTTCGGAGGTGTAAAAGAATGCACTGGATTTCAGTGGGAATTCAGTACACTAGAAAGCGTGTGAGAAAGCCTGCTTTTTAACAAGCAGGTTTTCAAATGGACTGATTTTACAAGGGTAGTTTGTGAACTGCTGGCTAAGCAGCCAGGTGCTGGAGCTGACTCCAGATATAGCAGGTCTTACAATTTACAACAGCACTGTATAAAAATAAGATGGGGAGAGTATAAACTCTGAAGAAGACCAAAATTTGTTTCCACACCTTGGGATTCTGGGATATATCAGTAGCAAGAGACCATGTGTGGCCCTCTTCTGAGCAAACCTATGAGCAGTTATGGATAAAGACTCCACTATAAAACCCTGTATGTATTTCAGTACTATTCCTAATAGTAGGGAAAATATAGAGGTGGCAAAACTTAGTAGTTCTGCAAAACCCATCCTATGGGAACTTCAGCAGTGCTTCATCTTCGTATTCCCTTGGGAAGAAAGCTTACATTACCATCCTTATTCTATAACTGTGTCTAGGCAGTGGAATGTTTGCTAAAAGCAGACCAGGACAAAAGTGTTCAACAGAGAATGCCATAACAACAGTCATAAATGATCAAACTGAAGGTCCCTCTAGGCCTGCAACATGTTTTTAGAGGCCAAAAGAGAAAAAGCAAAAAGCCATCCTCCTTGCAGATCCTTCCAGCCCCCCTGGTGGAGTACACCAGTCTATTTGCCTCTTTCAATATAGAAACTATACTGTGTTTTTCCAATGAGTTGTGCTCCACTCTCGATGTTTTCAGCAACAAAGACAGAACATAAACTATTTAAAGAGACAAAAAATATAAACTACTTAAAGTGTGTACTCGCTCTTGAGGGCATATAATACAATGGCATAACGAACTTCTGAGCTTGTTCACTACTAATTTCTTACTACTTCCTACCTCTTATTTGCCTTTTTGCTTGCTCAGTAATGAGCTGCTTGCAAGATTTTTTCGCCGTCTTTCCAATATTTCTTTGTGTTCTAAGTGACTACCTTACAGCCCTGGTTTTGTTTAACTTTTGGACATTTGAGGATTTTCTTCCTTGGGCATTTTTCCTCATCAACTGACACGGAAATTCTGCTCCTACAGAAAAGTTCACCTGGGTTTCACTTGACTTTCACTGAAATCAAGAACAGGCTGAACGTCACAGGCGTTTGGATGGTTCTCTTGTCAAACCAGGTGTCAGCAGAAGGAAAAATCCTTCTCTCATACCACAAGGAAGATGAGAGAAAAGCCAATATACAGCTAGAAATTTCCTATCAGGCAGAGGATGATACTACAGCGATAACAACAATAAGAAAGTATAATCATTTTTTCAAATCTAAAGGTAAGTACCTTTCTAAGAGCCATTTAGTGGATTATCCTAAAATCCTCAATATCAGCATGTAGGTCAGTTAATCCAGGGTTGGGGAAAATCCCCAGGGGAAAAAAAAAAAAAAAAAAGAAAAAGAACCAGAAAAAAAAGGGAAAAAAAGAGAGTATCAGAACCATAGAGGCACAGCTGTGAGTACATAAGCACACACAGGGACATGCATCTCCTCTCTGCTCACAGAGTAAAATTACTTCACCTCTCACCTTATTTGAACCAACAAAAGCAAATCTGATCCGAGACACATTCTGCAGTAGGAGTATAAAAGGGATAATTGAAAGTTTATTACTTAATCCTTGGCAAAGCTATTTCCCATGGCAATTTGATAAATACCTTGACTTTTCTGCCCGTCATAACCCCAGACGTTTATTGCCTCATTTGTTATAACAAACCTTTAGTTATCTTCCAACTACCCAGCCTATATTTAACTGACTCTACAGCGGGAGTCTTGCCACAGTAGAAAAAAGCCTAGAGATGAGACTGGAAGTTCAGGTAGTGGGAGAGATGGCAGCTTTCCAGGGAACTGCACCTATCTTACATAAGAAAAGCTTCTTAATTTAAGCAGAAATGCTTCTTCAAAAAGCTTGGGGAAGCAAAAGGTCTTTTCTGTTGAGTCTCTCCTCACAGTTTCCCAGGAAGAGCAGAAATCCACATCTCCACAAAATACCATAGTGCAACCAGGAGAAATCATCATGGGTTACATCACTTGGACTGTTGGCATAAAGTATTTATTGCTTTATTTACTGCAAGCCAGTTCTTGCTTCGGCAAGGTGATCTTAGAGAGCAGAGCTTTGAAATCAAGAGAGAACTGAGGGGTGGGGGACATAAAATCCAGTCTTGGAATGGATTGTAAGCCCCCACAACTGTGGGATTTTTCTGGCCAAAAGGATAAACAGAACCCTTGTAGCAACCTGCTATTCATCCTCCCTTTGGCTAATGCAGGCTGACACTGCCACCAGTCTGAGTTCTCTCTGCTGTGATGAATTAATTGCTTGGAGGCACAGGGCTATGGAGAGCACCACCATGGTGGAGCAGGACAGGGTTTTCCTCCTCCCTGTTGAGCACGAGGGCAAGAATGTCCCCAGCCAGCAATGCAAAATACATATTACATGGCTGAGGGCATTCTGGAGAAGAGATGGAAAAACATCTCATTGTTCACTTGAGGATGATGGGGAAAATACTGCCATCAGAGGACAGATCCACCTTCAGTGATGTTGGGTGCCTCACTCATTCCAACTCACTCCAATTGCCAGGTATTTGTGATCACCAGGTCTATGTACCATCTGTATGGTGAGGCACAGCCTGCCGTCCTTGCAGGGGAGTCATCTCCCAGTGACACCAAATAACACCCAAAGCACCCATCGGACAGCACCCACAGCTATTTCATCCTCCACATCTGGAGAGGTTTTATCTTTTGTGTAAAGAAGTGAAACAGAAAAAATTCCATTGCCAAGCCAATAAAAAAGAACCTGACATTTCTAAAAGAAAACAAATATTACTCCTGAAAGGAAGGAAAACATGCAGAGAAGGTGATTGCAGTGGAGAACATCAGTTCTGTTGTTGTCAATGTCTCCTTCAGTGCTTGGATACTTCCAGCAGCTGAGGAAAGATCAAAGAACCCCAAATAGACCAATGGATTATAATGTCCTATGGAGCCAGTATTAGAAGTTTATTCTTTGGTCTGCACTTCTCTGATATTATTCTAATTAGCTCTATTATGAATGTGGTGCCTAGAGGCTCAATTATTTCATTTCACCAGGGATGGCTGCTGTATTAATTTTTAAACAGTACGCTTTAAATATTTACTGAAGTTGTTAAGAACCTGCAATGAGATGCCAAGAGATGCCGAGACCTTCCTTATCAATAGGAAGAATTCAACTGTTGTTAGCAAAGTTCTGCTTGTTTTATCATTCAACCGATCTCTAAAACTTAACAGGAAATATTAACCTGTCTTGCTCTGTAATCAAACTCAACCAGAAAGAATTTGTGATATTTACAAGTTTAACCTGGAGACATTTTCTGCAAAAAACTTAATTCTTTTGGTGATTAATTCCACACCCCGAAGAAGGGAAGAGACAAAGAAAAAAAGGAGGAAATTATAACATGATCATCTGTCGCAATACTGAAAGTCCACCTGGAAAAAGCCCTGAACAACCTCACCTAACTTTAAAGGTAGCTCAGCTTTAAGCAGGAGTTTTGCCTAGGTGACTTATAGAAGTCACCTGAAATCAGTTTGTGACTCTATCTATATAAGGAGTAAGTTATTTCAGAGGACCTTCAATGAAATTACAAAGCATGGAGTAAGTCTCCAGGAAGGACATGCTTCTCTGTACATCTCTGTGTATTTAAGAGATGCAAGCACATGGCTAAATGGGGACCCTGAACACTCCCCCTGACCACATAGTTCATAGACTAGATCCAAACAGAGCAATATTATGTCATTCTTCAGAAATAAAGGTTGGGGTTTGAATCATAATCAGTGAACTTTGAAGTTTCCTCTGGCCAACTTTCAGTGAAACAATCTTGTGTAAGGTTTCTTCTTTGGCATCTTCTTCTTCAAGAGATATAGAATATTTGTTATTGATGTTTTGAAATGAAAAGAGACATCTAATAGATCCCCCTCCCCTTTTTTTTTTTTTTAAGCAGATGATTTTGGCATTGCTGATGTGTTTTAGTACATTTTAGTTCTGCAGTTTATTTTTCCCCCTCAAGACAAAATTTCATCATAATCAACACCTTGTAAAATTACTAACTTTTTTGATAAAACCAGCATTTTCTGATAAAGTGATATTTCACTACTTTTTTATTTTTTCCTCCAGCTTGCTCTGTGGTATTTGTTCAGCACATTCTATTCCCCACACAGTAACCGTGATATCACCGTGCCATGGGCACTAAATAAAAATAAACAATGGACAAAATGCTCATCTACCCTGAAGCAGTGGAGACGGAGGGAAGTCAATAGAGCTATGCTCAATTACACATATGAAGGGCCAAACCTGCAACATAATATAAAAGATTTGTAGTGACACCTCAAAACCAGTCAATTTATCTATTAAAGAACTCCCATCTTGACCATTTGTGAGGAAGACTTCTCATCTTCTTACTCAGCTCTGCAGAGTCATACCTTACTTATTTGTTTCTCTACTAATCTAAGTATTTCTCTTCATATTCTATTTTAACATCAACATCATCAAGCTAATTTATTGGGCTTTCTTGGGTCATAGATGAGGAATTAAGCAGGTCTGGCAGGACTGAGAATTCAACAGATGAAGTGATTCTTCGTGGTGCTAATATCTCTGTTACCCTAATTTTTATGAGAATGTCATTCTTCAGAGATAAAGGTCGGGTTTTGAATCATAACCAATACTGAATTTTGAAGCCATCATCTGTCTGATTGGTCAAAACCGTGGCACCTATGGCAGACTTGACTTCCAAGTTCCGTCCTCTTTGTTTGCAATAGGGTACTTCTCTATAACAATATTCTCTGTCCACTGAGAAATCTGCATAAATAACCACAAATCATGTAACATATGAGACAGAGGTCAGCAAAAGTGTTTAGAGCTTAGATGCCAATGGGCATAAATTGGAGCAAAGGAAATGACGATGAGAAGTAAGTGATATATTTTTCATGCTGTGGGTGGTTGCACACTGGGAACTTGCCCAGAAAGAGGATGGAATCTCCATACTTAAAATTCAACAGGGCATGGTGCTTTGCAACCTGGTACACCTTCAGAGGCACCCATGCCTAAAGCAGATAGATCATATCCAGAGATGCCTTCCAACCCAAATTAGTCTCTAATCATATTACCAAGTTTTGCAGTCCTTCGCAGCCATGCCATGATGACAGAGAGCTTAATCTAGCCATGATGCCTGTTTAAACTGATTGTAAACCTCCAGCATAAGAATGATCCCCTCCCAGGAGATATAGATAATTCATGGCGTTAAAGACTACACATCTGCGTTACTACCACAGGAAGTATAAAAGGGGAAAGGATACCATATTTGGTGCACCAAAAGTGCCATATTTGCTGACATATGCAGAGAAAAGTCATCAACTGTAAAGAAAGTCATCAACAGAACTATTGCAGCCATTTCTTCAGGAGCGAGAACACTTCAGAGCAAAAATTCAATGCATAAACTCAGCAGTCATAACTGTAAGAAAAAAAATCTTCAAGTGTTACACAAAGGCTATCAGGTCCACCTCCTTGATGTCCTTTCCTCATACCCCAGGACTCTGCAACGTCGAGATTAGAAGCTGAGAACAATCAGACAAACAAGAGGAGCTGGAGGTACTATCTCAAGAGGGAAGTAGGTGGATGCTCTGCAGCTCCTTGAGCTTTCACGGCAGGTCCCTGGCAAACACCTACACAGAGTTGCTCATGACTGTGAGACTCACAGCTTGTACCGACCCACCCAAAACTCTGTTTCTCAATCCCACAAGACAGAAAGGCAGCTGAAGCAGTGCACATGCGAACAGCAGAGGGAAGAGAAGAAGGGAAGCCAGGATGCAGCTGAGCGCCGTAGGCTGGTGGCACAACAAGTACACAGATTTTTGGCCTGGGAGGTCCAGGCATCCTGGTATAAAGGTGATGGATTGGAAGATGCCCAAGCAGACATAATCTTCTCATTCCTTGTCTCATATTGCCCACGTCAACGACGTTACAAAGTTAGGTGTAAGAGTAGGAGTGGAAGAAATGAGACTGAAGGGCCCAATGACATTGGCATGAAGAAGACTAGGGAAAAAGACTGTCAGAATTGCAAATTTAAATGCATACCTGTGCTTATACACCACAGCAATATGTGGAGCACTTAATAGTCAGACAGGATCAGCCCTATCACAGAATCACAGAATCACAGAATACCAGGGATTAGAAGGGACCTTGAAAGATCATCTAGTCCGATCCCCCTGCCGGAGCAGGAACACCTAGAGCAGGTCACTCAGGAATGCATCCAGGTGAGTTTTGAATGTCTCCAGAGAAGGAGACTCCACAACCTCCCCGGGCAGCCTGTTCCAGTGTTCAGTCACTCTCACTGTGAAGAAATTTTTCCTCATATTAAACTGTAATCTCTTATGTTCCAGCTTGCATCCATTACCCCTTGTCCTATCGTTGGATGTTACTGAGAAGAGCCTGGCTCCATCCTCCTGACACTCACCCTTTACATATTTATAAACGTTAATAAGGCCTCCCCATAGTATTAAATTGCTTTCTGCTTTTACACTTTGAGCCTAATTTAAAGGATATTGAGAGCAGGTGAAACCTGAAAATACTGACTAGAAGCTGTCATCTCCTTAGTCGGCAGAACTGTATTTTAAAACAGAGCATTAGCTCTGAAATTAAAACAAAGAGCAAATGTGTTAATCGTAAATTACTGTTTTCTCCAATGCTAACATCCATAGGCTGGCCCTTGCAGCAAGAATGACGACATCTTTTTCCTGGGTGTT
Source organism: Jacana jacana (assembly GCA_013400555.1). Taxonomy (NCBI): domain Eukaryota; kingdom Metazoa; phylum Chordata; class Aves; order Charadriiformes; family Jacanidae; genus Jacana; species Jacana jacana. The sequence goes on along the minus strand of VZTM01028380.1, from coordinate 2,225 downwards.
CTCTAATGTTTCTATCGTGAAAGAGGTGAACAAGGGAAAGTATTCTCGTGGATGAATAAGAAGAAAGGAAGAGGATATGAGTTTACTGGCTGAGTAATATAAAGGTCAACCTAAATGAAAAAGTTCTTCTCATCAACACATACGTCCCTACTCTAAATGTATATAGGAATAAATATAAAACACATATATCAATATTTTAAAAATACTAGGTGAAACTTTTTTTTTCCTCTTTTCCAGGGCAGTTTTATTAAAAGCAATAACCTTATTTCATGAAAAAGAGAAGAGAAGAAATATACATCATCATCACTCCTTGTCCCAGTGAGTAGGTCACTCCTGAGAGGCAGAGTGCTGACCTTTATATTCTTCACTTTCCCAAAGCAGAATGGGAACCCCAGGATACACCTAACTCACAGTGTAGTCATCAGGGGGGAAATCTAGGATGGTTCATCCCAGCTTTTGCCCACTGGATGTGTTCCAAAGTGTACAAATAATTGAAAACTTGATTAGTCAGAAAATTTGTCTTCAAGTAGGAAGACTAAAGCATCTGGAGAGGGTGCAGGAGATATTAGCTCCAACTGCAGTCACTGATGTTTAATTTTTTAAATACAAAATAGGACAATTTTAATAAATCAAGAAGAAACCATTCTGAAACTGAAAACCTTTGAACACTGAACACTGACAGATCTCTCTCCTGGGAAATGTGAGAAGAATTTCTTCTTCAGGTAGTCTTCCTAGTGAGCAGACCACCCAGATAGAAGATTTAAAGTTCCTACAGTACCACGGCTGGCACTTGAGCTTTGATGTACTTAACTCTAAATGTGGGGGGAGGCAGAGGGGCTGCAGCTGCTACAGCACTGCAGGGAAATCAGAGTTTTTCTGGAGTCTCTTTGCTTACCTCCCCTTTAAAGATCTCCTGAACACCTGTGGCTCACATTAACTGTAATTTGTGGAAGCCCAGCAAGTCTGGAAATCAGCCCCTATGCTCACACCACAAAGTACATTAAAATGAAGCACTCTGGTACGTTAACATCAGCAAGTCTCAAATAATCTAAGAAACTAATAACTACTGTAAACCACATGTATAAAGCATTCCTGAAAGCCTTCTATTATTGAAGTAGCCATGGGCCAAGCAAGCAAATGCCTAACCCTTTCAACACCTCACTTAGCTCAATGAACTATCTGCACATCTGCTTTTTCAAATAGCTGTTAAACAAATTATATTGTGGTACATCCTTCTTTTTTTTTTTAATCTTTCTTTTATTCTTTAGAAATCCACCAATGCAGAACTCACTCATAACCCTCTGTATAATTTTAGTGCCACAAAGAGACTGAAATACCAATATAGCCATTTCAGGAGCTATTCGCTGTTGCTAAGAGGACATCAACACAACTGGTAGCCAGCAGCAGTTCCAGCATAGGTTAATGGTTCAGTGGATTTCTGTCTAGCTTCATAGTCTAAATCAAGGCAACAATAGAAGCTCTTTGCTGTAAAAATCTCCCATTAAACCGTCAAAGTCAGTTAGTCAGTTAGTCAGTTGAAAGGGCGTGTGTTCTAAACACATCCACCAATGAGCTGGTTTAGCGCAGGCAATGCATCACCATTAGTCTAAGTTAGGAAACAAAATATAATTTTCAGAACAGAACATGACCACTCGTGCTCATTATAACAGGTGTGTAGCTAACCCTTAACAAATGTGTGATCACATAAATGCCAACGTACTCGACACTGCTCTGTGTGCAGAGGAGCAGTATGGTGCATACATTTCCATTCCAACTGCTGTGCACCTGCACATGGCAAATTTTCAAAAGTTCATCATGTTAATGCACTGGTTGTAGGTAACCCTGGCTGCAAAAGGCATTCAGCAATGCATTTGGATACCGCTTTAAGGAGAACACTCTGCAACTTCAGATTTGTACGGAAAAGCTTTTATTCATTTACCTGAGCTGAAAGCATCTGTGATGCGGTCAGAGGGCAATAAACTTCCCTCAGGAATTCTAAGTGTACTGGTGCCATCCTATCAACAGTAATCACTGGAAATTAAAGTGCTAAGAGCTGCAGACTGCAGAGCAAAATGTTGAACTTGCCTTTTCTTACACAAAGCGAACACCATGTGGCTTGCTGACACGCGAAAGCTTCGCATTTAACATAATCATGATCTATGATATAAATACTTTCTGCTTAGTAAATTGCTTATGTTGCATTACATAGTTGGGCAGCATTTATT
>VZTM01028379.1:4138-26877 GCA_013400555.1 Jacana jacana | reverse complement strand
TGTATTCAGCCCTTTGGATATATGAACTCTGAAATGTACATAAAGTTATGAACTTCACTGGTACTGTAAGAATGAGGCGTGTCAACCCGATCACCCGATTTATTGACTGTTGCTTGGGTAACACTTATCCTAGATGCACTGTAGCTCTGCTGCAGAGTCTTGTCTGCCTGACAGATGTGGCTTCTTGATTAAATATGTTGTGCTGAATAACATGAGTACAAAAAAATACACGAAAGCAAATGATGAGATCTTTCCTGATAGAGCCAAGGAGAGACAGCCAAGTCTGCTGACGTTGAAATGGAGTACTATCAGCTTGCACCAGCTGAGCATCTGGACCTTGTGATTTCCAAACTTCTCCAGCTTGCACAGCTGTAAAATTACATTATTGGAGTCAGAGGCATCTGTGTTACGAATTTCAGCTGTCTGACAATAGGTAAGGATCCTTCCCACACCCATCAGAGAGGTCCATGAACTGCAGCTGGAAATCACTGATGAAGCAAGAGTATTGGTTCTCTACTTTCACTTACACCAGTGCTAATCCAAACAAATGGAAAGCTTCCAGTTTTACCTGGAGTAAACAAAGGGAGACATGAAACCCCATTATTTTCTATGGCTCTTTGTCCACAGAGCATTTTTAGTCCAGATGATGATCTTTATGTGTATCCAGAATCTTTAATTAAATACATTCATCAAAGTGACAATCCCAAGGAAATTTTTGTAGGCATTACTCTATCTAGCATGTCACCTCCTTGAAATGCATATTTTACATGTCACACTGGGAATCCAGGCCTGGTTTTATTATCTTATCTTATTATCAGAGTTTAAAAATTAACAAAAAAATAATCACATCCCTCTTTCTCTTCTGGAACAAAAGCTCTTCCCATCCACGATTATGAGGGAAGCATTCATAAGCAGAGAGCGGAGCCAAAATATCTGCTTAACAAAATATCCTGTAGTTTCAAGATGCATTTATGATGCAAGAGATGCTTATGTCACTTGGTTCTTTCCAGATTGTTTGTTCAATGCCAGATCATCTTCATGTATTCATCAGGTTCCTATCAGTTTGCTGAAGTGAAGATCTATAGGATACTGAGGTGATAATATTTCTTGATGACCCTCAAATCTCAGAGTCCTGTTAACCAAGAGGCAGAAAAAGTATCTGCCTTGGTTTGAAGCAGAGGGAATCCATGGGAACAGATCAGGAATGTATGGAGGAACATCAGAAAAAACAGCTAGCAAGTGGGTTAAAGTATGCTTAATCTTCTGCACTAAAGCTACACCTATAAGGAGATGAAGGGCAGACAATATATGATGTGACCACAACCACAGGTGATGTCTGTGGTGGAGCTTGTAGTACTTCCTGTCCCAAATTGGTGCTTCCACATCCACACAATTAAAGGTGTGCCTACTTGCAAATTCACAGGATCAGATGTGGCAAGTGCTACATGTCAGACACAGAGGGAGTTTCTCCTGTGGTCTGACTACATCAAACCTCAGAATGGGGGGCAAGGAAAACATGTTAGACAGTAGAGTTGCTTGTATGTTATTACCACTGCTGTTGACAGGTTTGAGCTTGGAGAGGACACTGGATAAAATGAGAAGACTATGTTCAAAGGGCTTAAATTTCACCTAGACCATCTCACTGCACTTCATAGACTCTTCACCAAACTGGCCTGAGGCTTTGACATACCAAAATAACTCATCATACTGTTTTAGTTTTAAAAGTCCTTTTTTCTTTTGGAATCACTTGAAAATTCATTTTAAAAGCTTTAAATCATGAAACACTATCTTGCTGACTCCACCACAACTGTAGTGCAATCCAGACTAAATTGCCCCCCCCTTTTTTTTTTCTCTTTTTTCCCTAAGGAAACCAGAAAGCCAGGCAACAGTACTAGCATTCATTTGTTTAAGTGTAATCACAAGATTTATTCTCTCCTGAGCTAAACCTCCAGGCTGTTTGGAGTTCTGAAATCACAGCCTGGCAAAGGGCCAGCTCATCATTTCAGCTTGTTTCCAAAGAGAAAAAAAAAAACAACCCATAATAAAAATAAACAAAACAAGAAAGCTCCACCCATTCTCTCTGTAATTCCAGGCACTGAAATATTCAGATCTGGCTTCCCCTGCAGAATTTCTAGCAGACATTAGAACACAGCAGATACATAGAGGCATCCAAGCCCACCAGGGAGTTCAGCTAACAGGGTGACATGGCCGTAGGGTTGAGAGAACCTACCTTTGTGCTTCCTGACTGTTGCCTGCATAACCCTGCATCTTTACTAGTAGCTTAACATTGCCTTTTCACGAGCAACACCTTATACTCATCTTATACTCTTACTAAGGCCTCGAGAGACAGAGCAGGCAGGAAGGACTAAGGAGGTGGACATCGTGCTTTCTACCCTGAAGGAACCTGAGTTATTTTGAAAGCTATAAACAGTGCAGAAAGGTGGCTGCCCCAGGATTAGAAACTCTGGAGAAGAAAATCAGAAAACACAAATCCTGGTAAATCCTGGAAGAACAAAATGTCACATAGTCCACTAAGTTTTCTTTTAATTTCAGATTAAAGTTGCTAGAAAAGGTGGGCGCTGAATGAGTCTGCTCGGGGCTTACTGCTGCAACTCTCTGCATATAATTCGAAGCTGTACATTGACTTTGGAAATCACAGGCCAGTTGCAAAAGATGAGGAGAGGTGGCTCTGTTTATCTTTGTTTCAACCTTTTAAAGTAGATACTTGTGTGAAATAGCAGCTGTTTTATCATGAAAGTTTGCTCCATATGAGAAAACAGCAGTTTTTCTTGTGGAAGTGTCAAAGATGGAATGTGTAATATCATACAGTTTTCCTCCTATTATCTCACAATTTTTCTGTCTATAAAACAGGCAATTCACTGAAATCAGGTGTTTCCTGGAAACAGTTTTGTTTGCACAAAATTAGTATACTCCTGGAAAGAAATCCAAAATAGCCTTACTTTTATTTAGTGGGATTGTTGTCTTAGGCAAAATTTGGTCGACTGAAATGTGGAACAAAAGATCAAAAAAAGAGCAACTTGGATTTGTGTCAGAAAAAAGGAAAAAAATCCTGCTTCTGAAAAAAAATACCAATCTAAATAATTTTGTGGAATTTTTTATTTCAGACTTTATGCCCCTAAAATTGGTTGAGATCATCATGGAGTTGTCACATACTTTGAAGGAGCACAGTGTTCCCCCTGCAGATACGTAAGGAACTGAAGTGACACCTGGAATAAGGAGACTACTCAGATTTACAGCAGCTTTAATAATTTACAACAGCACCCAACTATTCTTTTCTTACATGGCTTTGTGGTGTAATTTGGGTATTTGGCCTTTGCAGAGGCTTTTTAGTAGGTTGTGTTTTGAGGTGAACTGGGGTTGGTGTAGGTTGTGGAAGAGGAATGGTCCATGAAAGGAAATGGGTGGGTCAAGAAGGACAACAGCAAGCTTGAGGAAGTTGGTTACCAGTCTACATGAAATGGCGTCTGATGGTAAGTGAGCAAGGCAGCAGAGGGAATGTATGAGCATGGAGGAACATGTCTGAGAGCACAGCAAAGGAGAGTCAAGAAGATATGGCAGAATTAGGATAACATTCATGATATTTAGCCTTCTAGTACCTAAAGGGAGTCTATAGGAGAGATGGGGAGGGACTCTATCAGGAAGTGGAGTGGTAGGATGAGAGGTAACAGTTTTAAACTGAAAGAGGAAAGATTTTGATGAGATATAGGAATAAATTCTTTACTGTGAGGATGGTGAGGAACTGGAACAGGAAGCTGTGGATGCCCCATCTCTGGAAATGTTCATGATCAGTCTGGATGGGGCTTTGAGCAACCTGGTCTAGTGGGACATGTCCCTACCAAAGGCAGGTGGTTTTTCCAATGATCTTTAAGGTCCCTTCCAACCCAAATCATTCTATGATTCTATGATAGGGAGACCACTGCTCATTGGAGCTGAGGTTTTGCATTAATGAACCCAAGAAATGCTCTCACAAAAAAGGAAATGGAATACCGGAGGGATTTAGAAAGACTGTGTAGACATGAATATGTGTGCTTGCATCTCTATACCTGGTTAGGGCAGAAACAAAAGTCAAAAAGTACAAGATACACAGAGGTCAGTGTGGGCCAAATGGGAAAAAAACCCCACCATTCTTATTATGTTGAGGAAAATAATTGCTGGTTGCTAGAGCTGATGTCTGCTTCCAAATCCTCTTCAGCCTTTAGGGATGATGGCTCTCTCTTCTACTTGCTTTGCTGAAAATCATGGTATCTCCTCTTGTTTTCCCAACATCACATCAGGAGGCCCAGATGCTTCTTCTCGTGACTGCAGACATACTAATGGTAGTAATTAGAATCCTCAGCTTTGTCCCCTGAGCATTTCACTGGGAAAATTGTGTCTACCAGCACAAAAGTACATCAGCAGCTTCTGGTTTTCCTTTTGCAATGTGATGGGTAAAGGCAAATCAGTTGTTCAGTCACCTAACTGAAGAAATCTGCACCTAAGGAGGATAACCCTTAGGCACCCCAGGCACTAGTACGTGCTGGGGGCCACCCAGCTGGAAAGCAGAGTGGCAGAAAAGGACCTGGGGGTCCTGGTGACACAAAGTTGACCATGACCCAGAAATGTGCCCTTGTGGCAAAGGTGGCCAATGGTATTCTGGGTTTCAGTAGAAAAAGCATTGCCAGCAGGTCAAGGGAGCTGATCCTTCCTGGAGTATTGTGTCCAGCTCTGGGATCCCCAGTAAAAGAAAGACATGGTCATACTGGATAGAGTCCAGTGAAGGGCCACAAAGTTGGTGAAGGGACAGAAGCATCTATCCTGTGAGGGAAGGCTGAGAGAGCTGTGACTGCTCAGCCTGGAGAAGAGAAGGCTCAGGGAGTCTCATCAATATCTATAAATACCTGCAGTGAGGGTGCAAAGGTGATGGAGCCAGGCTCTTTCTAGTGGTGCCCAGCAACATGACAAGAGGCAATGTGCACAAACTGAAACACAGGATGGTCCCTTTGAACATCGGAAACACTTTGTTACAGTGAAAGTGACTGAACACTGGCACAGGTTTCCCAGAGCTATTGTAGAGTCTCTCTCCTTGAAGATCTTCAAAAGTGGTTTAGCATGGTCCTGTGTAATCAGGACTGGATGGCCTTGCTTGAGCAGGGGGTTGGACTAGAGGATCTCCAGAGGTTCCTTCCAAGCTCAATCACTCTATGATTCTGTGACTTAGTTGCACATAGCATCCTCAACCCTGTTTCCTCAGGCTGATTGCTGTCTGTACATTCACACTTACAGAAAACACACAAACAAAATAATAGTGAGATATTAACATAGAAAATGCTAGTCTTATTCTGATCTCAGTTCCACTGGCACAAATCCAGAATTGTACCACTGAAACATGTACAGCAAATAACTGAGGTGAGAATCAGATCTTGCTCGTTCAACTAACATCCATATGGTACTGAAAAGATGCAGTGTTATTTTTTTCTTTCCATGTCTGAATGCTATTTTCATTTTTTTAATTCTCTTTGTCCTTCCTCCCCCGTGGTCCCCTGAATTTCTGGAGTAGAGCTAAGACACTTCAGAGGGACAGCTGTGTGCTGTGAGTGGTAGCGTGGGTGTGATAATATGCATGCCACGCAGACAAATAGGTATGTAAAAAATAGTATAAATAAAATACTGACAGACTCCTTTTGTAGCCTGCTTCATCATCGCATCTTACAACTTGGTGAGATTATTTCACAAAATGTTTGACATCAGTTTGATACACATTGTTACCATGGTGACATGTCTTTCTCGTACTTTTTGTTTCAGTTTGGTTGTTTCTTGAAATATCTTATTCTTCTTCAGGAACTAACATTGTCTCAGGGTTGCTTACCACCTCCCCCACCCTTTTGGAGAAATAAAGCTAATTAGTGAAAAATTCTTAGCCTAAATGATATTGCATTCTCTTATCATTTCTGGTGTTTTTCTTGTTTTACTTTACAATTCAAAGTGAAAAGACAAAAAAGCTACCAACCTAGAAAAAAACTCCACAAACCTATGAAAAAAGCCTGCCAATCATAGTGCATTGAGGGGAAGAGCTCACTAAACTCTCTGTGCAGAGACAGTATAGTGTTGTGCTATGGAGCAGGACTTGTGCCACCCCTTGTCTGTCACTGATAAAAAGTGAAGAAATGTCTTCTTATGGCCAAGATTTTGGATGTCAGCCCTTGGTCAAGGTAGGGGCATTGCTGCCCTGTTTTATAACGTTCTGACCGTGCCAGACTTTCTCCTTAAATGATGTCCTGTGATGCTGCTCTTTCACACATCGTCACCTACTTGTTATTAAATATAAATTCTGCTCTTCAGAAACAGTGCAGACTGCATGGAGTTGCAGGGCACATATGGGGAAGATTATTTCATGACCCCTAATGCCTTTTGATAACTTATAGGTTAATTCTTTCTCCCCTCTCTGCCTCTGATAGTGTTGCACCAGAAGGGAAAATACAGCAATGGGACACATATTTCTGTGAGGAGAAAAATACTTAGCTCAGAAGTGCAATATTTGGTGGTAGGGTATGTGATTGCATCCATGAGCAGGAACCTTCATCACAGCACCAGGACTAAGCAGAAGGTTGTTTTTTTAATATCCTAAATAAGAACTTGGGACCTATCTTTCCAAAGCTGTGAATGGCATAAGCATGTCACCAAATGGCCAGGACTGAGGACTCCAGAGGATCAATCTGAAGCATGTGAAGAAAGCACATACCATTGGGAAAGGAAGTGGTGAGGGTGTTCCCCCAGGGACAAGCACACAGTGTATCAGGAAACGTTTTATAGCAGTGAAAGCTATTTGGCTGCAGAGCCGGCTCCCAGAGGAAGTCCTCTTGGAGGGTCTCCAAACTATTGCATGGGGCTACACTCTATGAGAACACTCTTCAGATAATGATATTACTGATCATGTTTGCCATCATGGCACTAAAGAAACCAAACCAGCACCCCATGCAGAAAAATCATTGTACGAATGCAAAGGCTGCGTAGTAAGAGTGGACAGCAAGGGACTTCGCAGCAACACTGCTCTTAGTCTCTTATGCTTTACCAGAATTGTGAATGTACTTCCCCTGAGATGTCTGCCACAAATAGATCAAGCCACAAACAGTTCAAGTCACAAAGCCTGGGGAGAAATAACCCCCTGCACTGGTACAGGTTGGGGGCTGAGATGCTGGAGTGCAGCACTGAGGAAAAAGACCTGGTAGTCCTGGTGGGCAACAGGATGACCATAAGCCAGCAATGTGCCCTTATGTCCAAGAACACCAATGGCATCCTGGGGTGTGACTAGCAGGTTGAGGGAGGTTATTCTGCCCCTCTATTCTGCTCTGGTGAGACCCTGGAGTATTGTGTCTATTTCTGGGCTCCCCAGTCCAAGAAGGACAGGGAACTGATAGACAGGGTACAGCAGAGGACCATAAAGGTGATTAGAGGCCTGGAGCATCTCTCTTACAAGGAAAGGCTGAGAGACTTAGGTCTTTTTAGTCTGGAGAAGAGAAGACTGAGGGGGGATCTGATCACCACCTATAAATACTTAAAGGGTGGGTATCAAGAGGAAGGGACCAGTCTTTTTTCAGTGGTGCTGAATGAGAGGACAAGAGGAAATGGGCACAAACTTGTACATAGGAAGTTCCACTTGAACATGAGGAGGAGCTTCTTCATTTTGAGGGTGGCAGAGCCCTGAAAGAGGCTTCCCACAGAGGTGGTGGAGTCTTCATCTCTGGAGACATTCAAAACCCACCTGGACACGTTCCTGTGCAACCTGCTCTAGGAGAACATGCTCTGGCAGGGGAGTTGGACTAGATGATCTCCAGAGGGCCCTTCCAACCCCATATCATTCTGCAATTCTTTCTTGTCCTCAGAGTTTTCTTCAAAAGTCACTCGCCCATCCTGACAGAGTCCTCTTAATGGTGATTGTGACCAGCACTCGAACCTCATGTATCCTTACAATGTTCCCGTAAGGTAGAGTAGAGCAAGAACTGCAGGAGAGGTATCACTGAGAACTTCCAGAAGCAAAGACAAAGCCCTTGGCTCCCAAAAGTACATTCCTAAAATTTGCCTTTGCATTTTCAGGCTATTAAGAAATCATAAGGAGATCTTTTTTATTATTTTTTTTTTTTCAGAAAGCCTTCAATGATTTAAAGTGCACTTCTCAGCCTAGCTGGAGATGTGATTGAGGAATTACACATAACTATATCAAGCCTAAATACTCTTAAGATTCACAGAGTAGATCTTTCTGCCCAGACTACCCCATAGGTACGATAATACCAAGTTTGCAGACTGACAGCACCGAGTGAAGCAAAGAGCAGTAGCCACAATCCCTCTCCTTCAAGCTATGTCCAAGAGCAAAGGCACTGGTCTGCTTTCTGTAAGCAGTGATTTGGGTGTTGGAGCCTTCTCCTGTTGGGAATGTCCCCATTCACCTTAAGCTTTTAATCTCCACCTCCAAAAACAGTGTCCAGGACTGGAACATAGCTGTGTTCTTTTCTGTCCATTAGACTGGGTCACCAGCTATGGGAGAATGAAAAGGAAAGAAAAAGATGCTTTAGCAACAAGACCTCTTCCTGACTCACCAGCACACTGTAGTGAGTCCTGAGAACCTCTGACAGAGCACGCAATAGAAAATTAAAGTATTTCCATCACTTCACTGACAGCTGCACATTGTCACAGACCCTGCTCAACAGTTAGTTCTGGTAAGGATGGAGGGATGGGGACACCTTAGGAGAAACAGAGACAGGAGAGAAAAAATAAAAGAAAAACAATTAAACCCCTTGTTAATATATCTAGGATTTATGAATGGAAAATGCTGAGGAGGCATTCCTTTGAGTCTGTTCCTACCCATGAGTTATCACCCTTGCCCCCTTTCCCTAATTTCTCTTCACGGATACATCATAAAATTTACCAAAAGCATCCTGTGCCATGGTGAAATATTTGATCATTTGCTTTTCCCAGGTCCTTTAGGGCTGATCAGCATTTTGGAGGGGCTGACACAAAGGAATTAAAGGTGTCACTATTGCAGCATATTGGAAAATAAAATAGCTTTAGCAGATGCCCCCTAAGGAAGCAATGGTCTTTTATCAGGACAAAGAATATTAGCAGGTCACTAAGACATATGCAACCCAGCCTTTTGCTAATCCATCACATGGGTGTGAAAATAAAGTCATCCCATGATGCAGGACATTACAAGTATCTGTGACTCATTATAGGTTTTTATCTTTTTTTTTTTAAGTAGATAGCACTCATCAGAGAATGAAACTAACAGTGGAAGGAATCTGGAGAGGAGAAAAGGGGGGTTTTGAGAGCCTCCATGGATTAATTACACAGAAAACAGATTTTCTTTGTGATCTTGCATGCAGTGAAGGTTGCTGTGTGACTTTAAATCCCCTTCTATTAGTGTACCATCTGTCTTTGCTTGGAAATTCCTCATTTGCAGCAGCCTTGATAGGTACATTGTAAGATAGCTCAGGTTTAAAGATCAGAGAAAGCAACGTCTGTGCCATTTATGACTACTTCTACCAAAATGAACTTATTTGTCTAAATTAGGTGCTACAGCCAAGTATAAATAGATCCTGTCTAGACAGACAATGTAATATAGAAGTGAGATAAAAGGTTTTAACTGTACCAGGCTCCTGAATTTAATATACCGATCCAGAGGCATTTCCAAACTGAGCTAGGCTATCGAGAAGGGAAAGTGGAAATTGTTCACTATGCATTCATCTGTCAGGTTTCCTCTCTTTGAATTAAAACAGATTGGGGGACTAGACCTAAAATAAAGGGGGCTGCACAAAACTAATGTAATAGCAAAGAAAAAGGGAAATAGGCTGTTTGGTGACTGATTTTGTGCCCAAATTCTCATGTCAGGCATCATTGCAGTGTGGTAGCATGTCACCAAGAGCACAGTGAAGAAATAGCTCTGGAATGTCTCTGCTGATTTAAATTAAAGCATTTCAGATTTTAGGCTGCTGAAGTAAGAGGTGAACTATCAACAGGTTGATGGATCTGGCATTCCCATGTTGGTAGTTTGTGTTTCACCAGGCCAGATCACCTTTCCAGGCAGTTTCAGGGCAGGCACTTCGCCATAACTAAACAAGGAAAGATAAAAACAGTAACATCAGCAGCAAACTCGGTGTCATTGAACCCTTAAATAGAAGAGTTCAGAGGCAATAGGATCAAGCTTGCACTATCTTCCAGTTTATCTTCCACCCTTTTCCAAGGAGAACTGATACTTTCTGCATTTGTGACTCTATTCCATCCCTGTAGGAAACTATGTTCTGATCAACAAGGGACATAAAACCCAATATTTTACTGCATCTTCCTGGTTATATTAACCATTGCCCTCTGGAGATTTAGAAATACAGCACTAAAGGGGGTCAATAACATCTACTGAGGGTTACTAGAAGGTCATGGTGGAGAAACAGTTGAGTAGCATGCAGTTGTTGCATATATGGCCAATGCCATGCTTTTACATACTAATAGAGGATTATCAGATTGTATTATCTTGAATGCAGCCTTAAATAGACAATTACAGATATATTTATTCAAGCCCAATATTTATATTTCAATGAGGATACTGAAAAAAATTTAAAGGGCTTTTTAAAAAGCAGCAATAGGTGGTCTTTAAATGATAACTTTAATCGAGAGATTTAAAAGTTTTCATTCTTCAGCTTCACCATGAGAGCTAAGTGCTGACTTGCATTTCTGTGAGTGTCTCCACAGAAATACCCTTCCTGATAGAATACAGCTCTTTAAGTTAGGAGAAAAGAATGCTGTGATAGAGGGAGGTCAGGCTCAAGTGAACTGCTGGAGAAATTCGGACTAGAAATAAAAAATACGTTCTAATAATGACAGAATGCTATCACTGGCACAAATTCCTTAGAGACTTCATAACTCTTCATCACCTGCTTTCTTTAAATCATAAAGGAAAGGTATTTTTCTAAAAAGTGTGCATTCACTCAAAGGAAAACTATAAGTTTTATGTCACCTGCCTGTGTTTTCTGGTATCGGTCAGGTAGTGTTGGCTTATATAGAGATACAGGTTTTTAAAACAGAAGGGATTGTGTAAGTCAGAAATTGCACTAGGTACCACAGGAGTGGTCATGTACAAAGTAGCAAAGATGTTACCATGGGTTCTGTCTGATATTAGGAGTGCTTTGCTCATTTTTGCTTGACCTTGACTGCACGTGGGACATGTCCTTGATTACACTTGCACAGATAAGAATACAAAACTTTGCATTGGCCTTCGAATGTGTGAAGACAGCTTTTACTTTTGGAGAGAGGAAACACTGATTAGTAGAATTAATTAGAGTTGCAGGTCTAAGAGCAAAAGGACCACAGAGAAAATGAAGGCTTATTTCCTGGCAAATCGAAATCAGCAATTAAAAAAGTAAAAAGTCTCATTTTTCTGCTTCAGCTTTTAGCCTGGGCAGCCAGGAGTAGTAAAATCACTTTCTGATGTGATCACACTCTCCAGATTGCATGGTATTGTGTAGATAAGGTGGCAGGCAGGATGACTCACTCGTCAGCCAGTGCGTAGGATCATGCACGCACAAACAAGAGATAGTCCCAGAAGACATCTCTGAGACGGAGATTTAAAAGTCAGTTTATTTCCATTTAAAATATTCTCAACTAGATTGTAAATATAGTTCTGTACCTGGTCTCGCTGGAACTCTTCAGAGATCCAAGTGGGCTAACAAATGTCATCTAAAAGTGATTTATTCAGAAAGTTTTTATCCTGATGGCAAAACTTATTTTAACATGTAAAGTAATTAGGAGATGTGGGGTAGATCCCTCACCACAGGAAGCATGGCTCCATTTGGCCGTTGAAATGATAGTTACTTTTAAAAAGAGAAAATAGTCAGTTTACATATCCCAGATTGTCATAACATTGCAGGAGATCAGAAGGTGGCTACTGTAGGGGACAAGATGATTTTCCATCAAGAAAAATGAATCCTGCTTTTAAGTTATTCTGGGATCTCAGTTATGGGAATGGATGTGAACAAAATCAACTGTGATTATTATTCTGTTCAGCAAGCTGACAACTTACCAGTAAAATCATTTAAACTTCCAAAAGTCACATGGAATAGTGTCTCCAAGGAACATCAAAGAGTTTTATAATTGATTTCACATGGGAGAAAGTAAGAGCTTTTGAAATCAATACAGGTAGTTTAGCTGTTTGATAGAAATGGCTAAGGGTAGTTTAAGTGTCCTGCAAGACTGTCCCCCAAAACAGTGAACTGGAGATGGGAAGCACTTGATAGTTGGAGGTATCTGACCTATCTTCCCAAGCCTGTGCATCTTTCTCAACTCTAGTGTAAATTGCAGTAGTCTCACTGCCTGTGTTTGTGTTATTTTGAAATTAGTACCAATCACTGGTGACACGAGAGGAAGGCTGTAAGCCTCGATCAAGTCAAGGATAATCATACCTCTGCCAGCATTGAAGGAATCACGTGGATTTAACTCTGGTGAGCATCTGAAAAAAGTTCTTGTTATTGGTGGCTGTTTTTTGAGGGAGCTGAGAGGTTTGTTTATTATTACACAGCATCCTTTATTAAAAGATTGGAGAAGAAACAGCAAGAACAACATGATGGGTGAAATTCACAAGTTCTGACTTCCAGGAAGACAGGATTTTACTTCTGATACGCTAGGCAAAAACCTGATTTTGTCACCAAAAATGGTAACAAACACTTTAGAAAACCAATTCTATATATCACCTTTTATGTCTGATTTTTGAGGCATTGGTTTAATCAAGAAAGATGTGCCCTCCACCTGAAATCTCAAATGCAGAGGTCTTCAAGATTATTTCTCCTTCCTCCATAAACTTGATGATTCACCAAGCAGGGTCTTTTAGAGATGGCAGGACTGACATGTGAGACTTACCACTTCAAGAAAACACTTCTCTGTTGAAAGGGAGAAAAATTTTCCTTTTCTTATGCTAGTGGTAAGAATTTTAAATATATTTTGTATTCATGCCTCAACATTGGGAACTATTGAAATGTGGCAGGGTATTTTTAGGCCGGCCGGCCAAACAGTTAATTTTAGAATTCTCCATCTAAAAATACCCGCATATATTTGAAACACGGCAAAATTTTGTCAGGATTCATAAACAGATCATTTAACCCTAGAGACTGCCTTCCTAAAAGAAAAAACATTGAAAAAAAGGCATCTCTGGTTGTGTGCTATTCATGACTGAAAAATGGATATGCACAGCAGTTATAGAATTATAGAATTGTCTAGGTTGGAAGGGACCTTTAAGGTCATCGAGTCCAACCATCAATGTAACACTGCCAAAACCACCACTAAACCATCTGTTCTCCGGGCCCTGGAAAACAGATTCTTCTGTAGCCTGTGGTGAAGACCATGTGAGACAGGCTGGTCCTCTGCAGCCCATGGAGGATACCGCTCTGGGGCAGGTGGATGCTTGAAGGAGGCTGTGGCCTCCTCTTCTGTGGAGAGCCTGTGCTGTAGCAGGCTCCTGGCAGGACCTGTAGACCTGTGGAGAGAAGAGCCCACACAGGAATGGGTTTGCTGGCAGGACTTGTAACCCTGTGATGGGCCCAGTCTGTTCCTGAAGGAACCCATGAGAAGGACCCATGCTGGAGAAATCTGTGGAGGACTGTCTCTCATGGGAGGAACCCCTCACTGGAGCAGGGTAAGAGTGTGAGGTGTTTCCCCCCTGAGGAGGAAGGAGCAGCAGAGACTGTATGTAAGGAACTGATTACAACTCCCATTCCCCATCCCCCTGTGCCTCTTGGGGAGAGGAGGCAGAGGAATCAGGAATGAAGTTGAGCCTAGGAAGAAGGGAGGGGTGGGGAGAAGGTGTTTGTTGATTTGATTTTATTTCTTATTACCCTACTCTGATTGGATTGGCAATAAATAAAATTGTTTTCTCTGAGTTGAGTCTGTTTCGCCTGTGATGTAATTTGTGAGTGATCTCTCCCTGTCCTTGTCTCAACCCACCAGTCTTTCATTATATTTTCTCTCCCCCTGCCCAGCTGAGGAGGGGCATTGATAGAGCAGTGTGGTGGGCATGTGGCATCCAGATAAGGTCAATCCACCACAGGGATTTACACCAGGAGTTGCAGCTGAAATATGTCCATTACTACTGAGAATGCACTAAGGTGTTAGCTCATTTGCTGCACCTGAGGATGAAATCTTGCAGTAGATGCCTACCATGCTTGTTCCACCAGAAGGCCCTAAAGGTCTTCAGGATTTCTGCAACCCATGAAATGGTTTATGTGTTATATAAAGGCATGTGTTAAAAGTGTCTTCCTGTTTCTGTAGGCTGGCAGCGCTTTACTAACTTTCCTCTCCTTGTGCAACATCCTTGCCATCCATCTCTGGCTGCCAATGGTGGTGTTTTTTTTTTTCTTTCTTTCTTTTGTTGTTGTTGTTGTTGTTTTGTTTTTTTCTTTTTTGGATTTGGAGGTGAAGGAAGCTCCTCTGGGAATTGCTTCTTGTTTTACCAGAGTCTCCTTTCCTGAAGGCCTCACAGTCTCATGTCCAGAAGGGCTGTTCTGCTGGAGAAGCCGTTTTTATAGTACCACAATTTTGCATTCATCTTGTTTTGGGGAACCATGAACTGTGGGCTCATTTGCAGCCCTGGATAAAGTCCAGGCAATTGATTAATGAACTCCCACTCCTTTGATGCTTTATGTTTTCCTCAGAAGTTCATATTCTCACTTGACAACAGCAACTGTGGTTTTGTGCCATCATAGGGTGTTCTTGCATCCAGACAGCTTTGCTTTGGCTAAGCACTGTGTTTGTAGCAAATCAGGGAGATTCTGTGGTGGAGGCAAACTACTTTTCCTTCCCCAACCCTTACCAGGTTTCTGTCCCATCCAGATAGGATGAGGCTCCTTATCTGGTTTCTTTACTTTTAAAATACTATCAGTAAAATATTCCAGCAAGTCACTGTATAGTGACAAGGAAGAGGTTTACAGATGGCTTAGCATACAATAAAGTTCAGACTACTTTTTTGGTGCTTGATCTCAGGGTTGCAGATCAAATATTCAAAAGCATGTACAGATAGGGGAGGAAAGATTTATCGCAGTCTATCATCCCAACAGCTTGGAAACCTGATGATCTTACTAGCTTTCTTAAAGTACTTAGAAAAACACATGAGAAGGGAATTCTGTTCACATTTGTGAGATTGTTTTAATACAGCTAGAAACAATCTGCCAAAAGACAACTGGACATGAGAGAGCCTGTGGATATGATAGTCCATACAGAGAGGTGATTATCATATCTCTCTGACAGAAAGTTTCAAACTGTTGTTCAGGGTATCCATGGATGAAGGATTCCTAGTTATTTTTCACAAGTGCAGCAATTGATCACCAATTATGAAATTATTTTAATTGGAGAAAATTACACGCCTGGCACCTCTTAGCATTACACCTGTCACAATCTGTTAAGAATCCTGTGGTCTGATTCCAAGTCTGCTTCGTGTGAGTCATGAGTATTCAGAAACATCACTGAATCATGTCAGGCCTCTATTGGTTTTGGTTTTGACTCTAGCTTTGTTGTGCTGTGTTCCTGAGTGAGACTAAGCTTCATGTTTTCCACTCTAGCCTGCCAATAAAATTTTTGGTTCTTTAGGAGAAAGTAACTTAAAACATGTAGTAGATTCTCTAAATGAAGTAAAGCATAGTTCCAGAACTGGAAATAGCTCTCTCCAGCATGAGCCGAGGCTAAGTGCTAGGAAACCTTTATCTCTAGGAAAAGACTACAAGATGCAGGGATCAGTTCATGAGCAAAGGTATGGTAGAGCCTGGTTTGCTGATGTGTGGCTTTTTGTGAGCACTTGAATGGTTCTTCTCTCAAAGAGGTCATTAAACAGAATTTCCCTCTTCTGCGTAGTCACATACTTACAAACCTTAAGATATCATAGCATATCTGATACTGCTCTCCAACCATAACTTTTACTGAAGTAGCCTTATAAGTTCAAGAATTATAAGGTACATGGAGTGTCGGTTGATGTTAGTTTCATACACACATGGGGCTTCCACAAGTCTTTTTCAACTGTCTAATCCAGGCTTAAAGAATTCTCAGTCCTGGGGCATTTATTCCAGTTAGAGCTATGATCAGTTGAAACACCTCTTTTCCCTAATATAGCTACTGCTTTTTCTGTTTGATATTGCATTAAGCATCATATAAATGACAAAGTAACAGATTATCTTTTAACTTTTGTAAAGTTCACACCACTGTTAAATTTCTGATTTAGACAAACAACTCACCTAAAGACTAGACAAACTTTGTTCCCACGCATCTTAGGTTAAAGGTTTTAAAGACATTCACAAGACTGTTGTATGGTTTTCAGAGCACAGTTTTCATGCTTTGGGTTGTCCTTTCTATGCCTTGGCAGGACCAGAGTTGGATCTAGATATACTAACATCCCTACTGATGATCAGTCATTACTATGACTGTCTGGAGAACCTTGTGAAAAACTCATTCTGGTGCAAAATCATCAGGATGCAGTGCCATCTGTAGAAACGGATACTGTGAGAACATCGTTATTCCTGTGCAAATGCCAAAACTGTAGAAATGTGCTGTCAATCTGCTAAAGAAATAGAAAAGATTAAAACAAAAACAATGAAGAATTGCTCACTATGAAGCACAGCAGGAGAACAGGAGTCTGAAAGACTTACTATGTAATTATAGACTCAAAGAGAATATTAAGCAAGGAAAGGGGTGTGCATACAGATGTATTCATGTGTGAATAGAGAAACCTCTGTAAAGAAGTACTTTTGACCATAAATGACGAGCCATATGTGGACCTGCTGATATGAATTTTCCTCACTTTTTCAAATACAGTGGTACCACAGGATGATAAAGGTGCAAGGGACACAGTATTCCCTTGTGGATAATGTATCCCAGTGGATAATGAAGTGTTGAAAGGCGTAAGGGGGAAAGAGAAAGTTCAGGAAAGAAGAGAGGCAGGGGAAGCTAGGATGCCTTCTCCTGAATTCTTGCCTTTGCTTTCCCAGCTGCCTTTCTACCTTTCCTCTATCTAGCCATCATACTCTGTTCATTTTTAGTAATTCCCTAAGGACTTGGTGGAACAGATCTCATCTCTACAGACAGAATGGTGCAGTGTGAAAAACAGCTCATCACTCCAAGCTCTGAGATAT
Source organism: Jacana jacana (assembly GCA_013400555.1). NCBI lineage: Eukaryota > Metazoa > Chordata > Aves > Charadriiformes > Jacanidae > Jacana > Jacana jacana. The sequence goes on along the minus strand of VZTM01028379.1, from coordinate 9,733 downwards.
CTCCTAAACATGGGTGCTTGCAGGACAGGTACATCCAGCATGCCCCAGCACCTCTTTACATCTTCCATATCATTGAAAATGTAGCAATGTGTCTCTGGTTGTCCCCCACAACCACAGGGAAAAATGCCTTTTGGCAAAGCAGAGGCTGTTCCTGTGGTAATTTAGAAAATTTCATCCAGTTGTTGTCAGGTGTTTTTACCTGTGGACATAAAGTGTCCTTGCTGCATGATGCCCACACTGCCTATAAGGACAGATATTGAGTGTGAGACATGCCACCATGCTCCAGGACCAACATTTCCCTTCCTGCATGGAGTTTTCTCTTTTAAGTTTTGAGGTAGATCAAGAGTTGACTTTTTCACAGGTTGCCCATGAAGGATAAATTATGTGTTAATCTGTACATCAGACTCATTTTCTCAGTTCTTGTGTTCTTTAGCCACCTGAAAAATGAGACTTTTGGACTTTAGATGCTTCAGATAAAATACCAGTTTCTTTGTGAGGACACTGTGATAGAGAAAGTGATGCTCCAGCAGGGGGACTGGACTAGATGATCTTTCGAGGTCCCTTCCAATCCCTGATATTCTGTGATTCTGTGATTCTGTGATTCCAATGGGCAATACTGCTACACTGAGTAGTGAAAAAACATACATTTTTTTCAGAAGAAAAAGGCAAATGTTTTTCTTACTGCATAAAGATCATGTCTTGCTAGAATTTTTAAACAGAAATAATCATTACATGCAATATTTTATCTATAAACAAATCAGAAAGATCACTTAATCTGGGAGCAGTATGATGAGCAAAGACACAGTCATCCAAGCAGAAGTGTAGTGACTGCCTTTCCGGCAAATCCATGTGTGTGCTTTAAATGTCGTGCTTCTGTCTCTTGCATTCATTCTCTTTAATGCTCAAAAATGTTTATGTTTAAGGTCAGAAGTCCCTTGGACTGACTAACTTCTTGCAGATGATAGGCAAGAGAGGGAATTTAATTGAGTTTTAAGAGAACTAAATGGTTGAGCTATGTCATGTTGGTTTAGAAAACTAGCCTGTCTTGATTTAAAGACTTAAGAAAAGATGATTTTATTATGTTCTGTGGTAAAACAATGTAACATTTAGCTACTTTGAAGGCAAAACCAAGAGTCTTGGTCTTCCTTCAGAATTTGCTCAGCTTTCCAGGCAGAAATTCAATCTTGTTTTGAATCTTTCTGATAAGTGAAAGTGTGCAGCCATATGAGAAATCTTGGCTTGGCCAAAGATCTAGAATCAGGAGGGCTTCTCACTTTCTTCCAGATAAATTAAATTGAATATCTATACTCTCTCATATTCATGAACTTGAATGACATTTGAACATTTAAAGAAATGCAGAAAGGAATAGCTATTGCAGCACTGTAGACCTGATCTAGAGCATGACTTCTACCACAACCCTTTTCCCAAAATTGTTGCACTTTCCATTTTTCCCCCCAGCACTCTAGCCACCCAAAAGTGATCTCTCTCTGTATCTTCACAGTTATTGGCAATTTTATATAGAGTGACACAGCCTCCCTGGGCAGGGTGCTTCGGTACCTTACACTCTTTCAGTAAAGTAATTCTTTTAATTAAGTCTAAACACCCACTTCTCTACAACCTCCTTTCAGGTAGTTGCAGAGGTCAATGAGGTCTCCCTTCAGCCTCCGCTTCTCCAAACTAAACATGCCCAGTTCCCTCAACCTTTCATCATATGACTAATTCTCTAGACCTCTCACGAGCTTGGTAGCTCTCCTGTGGACACACTTCAGCACTTCAGTGTCCTTCTTGTAGTGAGGGGCCCAGAACTGAACACAAGTACTCAAGGTGAAGCCTCCCCAGTGCCGAGTATAGAGGCACAATCCCTTCCCTGCTCCTGCTGGCCACGTTATTCCTGATACAGGTCAGGATGCTGTTGATCTTCTTGGCCACATGGGCACACTGCTGGCTCATGTTAAACTGGCTGTCCACCAACAGCCCTAGGTGCTTTTCTGCTGGGCAGCTTTCCATCCACTCTTCCCCAAGCCTGTAGCATTGCTTGGGGGTGTTGTGACCAAAATGCAGGACCCAGCACTTGGCCCTATTGAACCTCATACAGTTGTCCTTGGCCCATTTATCCAGCCTGTCCAGGTCCCTCTGTAGCGCCTTCTTACCATAAAGCAGATCAACACTCGCACGTAGTTTGGTGTTGTCTGCAAACTTACTGAGTGTGCATTTGATCCACTCATCCAGATCATCAATAAAGATATCATACAATACTGGCCCCAAAACTGAGCCCTGAGGGACACCACTGATGACTGGTCGCCAACAAGATTTCACCCCATTAGTCACAGTTCTCCATGCATGGCCATCCAGCCATTTCACTAAAGCGTGTAAATGAATTTATATCCGTTACGAAATAAAACTACTGTTATACCAGTTAGGCCGGTTGCTGATAAAATACAGACTGCAACAGATAGCCAGTGATTCTTCAGTTCTTCAATTCTGTCTCTTTTTTTTTTTTTTTTTTTTCTTTTTTCCCCAGGAAACATAGAGTACTGGTTCAGAGACTCCTGCATGAAGGAGAATGTAACTGCAGTTGGAGGATGCTTGTGATAGTGATTAAGCACGCTTAGAGAAAGAAACCCATGCTATTAATATCACATTAGAGTTTTGCTAGCCAGCTGAAGCTGTCCAATTCATTACTACTTTACAGAATAGCAGATTAACAGTAAGATAGAGCTTGATTCACATCTGTGGACTAGTAAGATCTAGAGCCATGGGTTCCTAGTACCCACATGATAGAGGTGGATTAAAATTTATTTTCCAACCATAATCACCGGACCTTGGTGAGAATTACAAAGGTTAACTTACTCTATCACATATGTCACTTGACCAAGTTACTGTTCTTCCCCCCTCCAAAAATTTGTAAGGGAATACCATCTACTTAATGCTTTTATTATGCTAAAATACTAATGAACTACAAATGGATGATCATCCACAGCTGTCAGTGAACTACATATTTATTTGGACAGGTATCACTTTTTGAAATGTCTGTAGGAAGTTTCCAATGAAAATGCCTTGCTTTTGTACTCTAACATTTATTCATGTTCTCATCTCCTTGTCTTTGAGATACAATACCAAAATTTCTGTCAAGGATCAACTAAATGTTGAACCTGAAATCACTTAAACAAACACAAAGGTCATGTGTACATTTAGTTTTTATGTTAAAGGTCTTAGCTCACAGCTGTCAATGGAAGAGCCAAGAGATGATGAAGATGTAGGAGGTGACTTGTATCTTAGTATATATAGGCATGATGTATCTTAGTTTTGGAAAATTTCACACCTTTTTAGTAAAACATCTAGTTTGTGGAGAGCAAGTGATCTATGCTCAATAGGAGATGGAGGTAGCCCTGGAGTCTCGATATTTTCTCCTTCCATCTCCGCCCCCTCCTCCCCCTGCCCCAATCTTTAAAGATATTTATCTCAAAGTGATTTTTTTTTTTAATCATTGCTATTCCAGCAGCCCCAAGAGCATTTAGCAATGTGGAAATGGCACACAATGAATCATGTGTTGTATTTAGCCAAGATCCTTAGCAAGCTCCATGGCTTCCCCATAAGGTCTTTCCATTATCTGGGGATTGTTCTCACGCTATACAAGTGGTAAACTTAAAGTCACATCTGCTTTGCTGACCTTGCCTGAAGACTGAACATTGTTTGTGTGTTCTCTGAGTTGGAACATGCTGTGTAGCTCCTGCGCTGAAGTGGGAAGGAACTATTTTTCTCTATTTCCTGTGTCCTGTGTGAATGTTTCCATTGTAAAATGTGTGCTCTGTTGTTGGGTTTTTTAATAGAAATTGTCTGGAAATCAATATTTTCCATCTGATACATGCATTTAAAATTCACTCAGAGGAACTCTGTGGTTTTCAGTTGGTATGATAACTTTAATAAAAAAGTAAACCAACAGATAATGGAGAGGGAGGAGACCTGGGAATAGCCATAATCATTGCTCATTGGATAATGAATCATTTGTGTTATTAAAGTGTCTACTGCAAAAGACTATGGATTTATCACTTTTGAGACAAACTGAAGGCTATAGGAAAGCTAAAAGCAAAATGTCTTTTTTAAAAAGTTATGTGACACATACACAACTCCAGCCTGTCACTTTTCTAAGAATCAGATAGTTTGTGCCAGCAAATTAGACACAGTTATTAAAAGGCAACCCTACCATGGGAAAATTGCCATCTAAATAGAGAAAACATACATCTTGGTGAGTTAAACAATTTCTTCCATTTTTTTAAAAGCCTTGCTCAACAAGCTAAGGAGTTACATCCAGCAGAAGTTAGGTGCTCTAAATACGATTTATCTCACCTAGGTAAAACTTCTTGACATAAGATAGTGGGTCTGATATAGTCTTTTAAATATCTTTTAAATATCCCTTTCAAAGCAAATTATGAATCTATGAGCATCTAATTTAGAGTTTCCTGACTCCAGAACTGATACCTTTGGCTTCAGAGCCCTGTACGCTCAGGAAAAAGAGATGACTCTAAAAGGATATTTAGCAACTGACAGACCAAGAGTGCTAGATGTCGGAGTAAGCTCCAAAGCGTCTTAAACCTTTTCCTTTACATAGGTTTGGTGTATGGCCCTTATAGACAAGATCCCTAGTAACTAAGTCACCTATTCTAGCACTAACATGTATATTTTTGGTTTTCAAAGAAAGAAACCGGCTATATCTGCTCTCTTCGGGTGCTGCAGAAAGACGAGATAACTGTTACCCCCTTTCAAGCATTTTCTGGGAAGTAGACAGTCTTCCAACCTCTATCATCTGTGGAGGTCTAAACTCTCCCATGAGGCTCTGCTAATGGCTTTGTCAGCAGACAGCGTACGTGTTGGGGAGACAGGGGAGAGCATTGATTGCCTGAAACAGCAAAAAAGCAGAAAATCTGCAGTTAAATCTCTTTTGGATTAAAGAGGGGTAGCAGGAAGGCTATCAGCTAGCCAAAGTAATAGGGCTGTCACCTGAAACAGGGAGGCTGGTTTCCAGTTCCTGTTCCAAGCACTATTTATACCTTTTTATCTAGTAACTTTTAAAGGATTGATTATGATTACATGGTGTCCTTCCTATGGTCCACAAATAGGTTTGAAAGCATGGAACTAAAATATCATTTGGTCCATGTTGGAGAGGGAAAAGTTGGAGCCAGCTTGGAAATCAATCACCAATTCTGTCTCCATCTGACTGTAATTATGTGACAGAGGGGCAGGAAATCTCTCACTCTTGGATTTTCAATCTAGCAACATTTACTGGAATAGAACCAAGTTGCTCTTAGAGGGTGGAAGAGATCACACAGACACAATCTGCAAGAACAAGTTTCTTTCCAAAGTAAGCCTGTATGGAATGAAGCTTAGGTTTCTGGTCATGAGAACTTCTTATACAAGGAACTGTTATAGAGTGGGAGACATAGAGATGTTGGGAGGACATTGTGACGTGGAACTGCACTCTAAAGACTGTCGGATATAGCATTTCCCCCTTATGTTAATGACCATTCTGTTTATCCTTTATCACATAAATGCAAGTTAGATACCCATCAGTCAAGTCTATCAAACCTATTTGTGGAC
>VZTM01028378.1:0-22543 GCA_013400555.1 Jacana jacana | reverse complement strand
CCTGCGTGGAATTTGGCCAAACGCCACGGCCCCAGCCAGTCACAATCTCCTTTGCAGGTGTAGACGCGGCGGAAGGCAGAGCGCGGGGAGCAAACCTGCAGATTCATGGGGAGCTCCATTGTTCAGGCTGGATTGAAAATAGATGATGGGCAAGCGTTCAATTTGTACCGTCTTGGCTGCAGCGAGCCTGGGGATTTAAGATTAACTGCTTGATACTGGAGTTTCCACTCTCATTGAAAACAGACACTACCACATCCATCGAGTTTGGGGGAGAAATATTTACAAAGCAAGCCTGATTTATTTTTTTTTTTCTTGGTTTTAAGGCACATGCAGCGACAGTGAGAAAGGGCAGAATGGCCCCTGATTTAGGATCATAAAAATGTGAGGTTAATCCAGAGGAAACCACAGCAAATGAGAGAAATTAAAGAGACTGGCTACTAGTCCATGCACCTCCATTCTTCATGCTACTGAAAACACATGAAAAAGGAAAAAAAAAAATCTGACTGGGGAAACTATTTGCTAGGTAAAATTATAGAAAACTTTTTGCATAAAGGCTAAGAAAGATCCTGTGTAGAAGACAATCTGAAGAATAAACTTAGAGATTCTTCTAGTCCCATTCTCATTTGTAGTCCAATTGGGATTTTCTTTGGGATGCATCTGTTTTTAAAATATTCTGATTAAATGTGTTGTCCCTTGTGCTTGTTTGTTTGTTTGTTTGTTTTTTCAGACCATTTTCATTAGAAACTAAGTGAATGTAGTTGTTCTAAACTCAGACATAATATTTCAGTAGTAAGTCTGTGAATAACATAATGGCCTCAAAACTGGTAAGTTAGATTTGGTCTAAACACATTAACTTTTAAGAGTTCAGAACCTAGGGTCTGCTACCAAAAAATTAGTTTTGGGGAAACCAATTAGTTTTGGGGAAACCCTCTAATATGATTTGTTTTGGTCTTCTCTCCCCACCATTAAAAATTAAATATCAAATAAAATCATTTGAAAACCTCCTCTCTCCCCATAGGCTTTGGAACATTAAGGATTAGTAATTTCCCTTACTGGAAAGCTTGTGCTTAGTTGATTAATAAAAAAAAATACATACAAAAATTCATGCAAAATTACAGAACCTACTTGCATTTTCTTTAATAACCTTTCTAGGGAAGATTGGTTCTGGTAAACAAAGTAAAGCAGACCAGAGAGCTACCCATGATCTAAACCCCAAAAGGAAGGAGGAACCCAGTGTGTCTGTAATCTTCTCCTCACAGAAACCAAACTCAAGGCTCAGTTCTGAACCAGAAGGAAAAAACCTGGACTGTTCCTGGCTGACTCAGACCCTTTATCCCAGGTACAGAGCCAAGGCGGTGCAGAGCCAAGGCAGTACAGAGGAGTCCCAGAAGCCTCATTTCTGCCCAAGAAATGATTCTTCTGAAGAGCTTGAGGATACAACAGATAATATATCAGGCAAGAATAAGGTGTCTGTCAGAGTGCAGTCGTAGCACTGAGCTCCACGGGGACTCCCAGTGACAGTGACAGATAAAAGTGACTCAAAAAGCTATCGTGAATCACTTTGTCCAGGTTATATGAGGGACTGCTCTGTACTGCAGAAAAGTCTGGCACCTTAAAAAAAAGAAAAGGCTCAGTCCACAAAGGCTTGTGGTCCCTGTGGCATCTGCATCCCCTCGATGTTCTGATCTGTTTTGCTTAATTTGGAGCTTGCACAACTAACTGTACACCTTCCTCTTTGTCCCTTAGTCTAGCTGTCAGGGGTTATCAGATTTTTATTCCTTGTTCCAAATTATTGTTACATATCCCCTCGAAATTACTTGAGTGAGCTGATAAGGATAAATAAACCAGCCATTTATCCTGAGCCCAAAACTCTTCAGGCTGAAGCTGCCTCCACCGATGACTTACAAACTTCCCATCCAGCCATTCCAGTTACTAATGCATCACTTAGAAGCCATGTAAATTTGTGGCTAGAATTAAAGTTGAATGCATGATGATAAAAAGCCTTCCAGTAAGACAATTGTGACATTATAAATTATCTGGCAGCCTTTTCTGTACAGTCCTTTGTGCATCACAATCAGCTCATGAGGTAACATCGAGGACCTTTCTCCCACTGGAGCCATGGAGAGTGTTGGCCTTTACTTTGGGAAGTATAGAATTGCATCCAAATCCTTGATTACTCAATCTCTGCACTAAGAGCTAGTTGGCTGACACTTGGATTTGGAAGTCAAGGACCCTGTCCTAGAAGAAACTGGAGGCATAAGAAAAGTCATATGGGAACCACTGACATCATGTAGACAAAGCTCAGCACATTTGTGATCACTAGATTTTGATCCATCCCCTCTCAAGAGCTACACTGCATTTGATGGATGAGACTCTAATTGAATTTAAGCAAATAAATTGCTGCTTACAGAGCAAACTCCAACATTGTTATGCATTTTGATGCCTCCATCCTATCTTACGGAGACAAATATGAAATCAGACACAGACACTCTGCTCTTTATAGAGAAGCATGACAGATGTTTTTTATTACAATTGTATGTTTATTGTAATAGACTTAGAGCATTAAACCTCAGATATGTCTGAAGATTTAATGGTATTTCATTTTCCTTATATCTCATATTCACAAGAAAAAAAAAAAGAGGGCAGGCAGAAAGAAAATACAAAAGTGAAAAAAATTTCATTGGTTTTGCCAAAATTTATGGAAGTTTATGGGTTTTCTTTTTCCTTCTTGAGTTTTGAACTACAATTCTCTGGTGGAGAAGCAGGAAGGATCTTAACCATGTGGCTTCAGAATTCTTGAGTCAAGTATCTAAAATCAAGGCATTTCTTTAATAATCATGAGGTGTTGATAAATAAGATGCTGACATTTTTATTTGAGTTTGTGGTCTGTAGATTTCATATTTCCTAACAGAAATGTCAGAGAGAGAGGCTTTCTTTTCCTAACTAATGACAAGAATTTGGTGCATTGACAAAAATATAGCTAATTAAGCTTTTAAGAAATGTATCAAATACCATTACCACAATACTTGAATCACTAGATTGACTGCAATTACTTTGCAAACTATATTTTTATTGTTAATTGTGCTGAATTTGAATTTTTAAAATAGTAGTCCTGGTTCCTATTTTAAAGGACAGAAGGGCCCAGCTCAGCTGTCTGACCTGTTTAGAGATGTGTAGGTCATCTGAAATTCTGCATGTCCATTTGTGGGAAAAAAATCCCCATCTCTTCTGCACACATTGCTTAGTTCTGATTGCATAATTATTTCATTAGCCAAGGGAAATAATTAATAATGTTGATGACAATTTATGGTTACATAGCTCTTGCCACAGACCTCAAAATCATCTATGAGCATTAATGAGTCTGGAGAGACAAGCTTCATTGTACAGAAGGAGCAGCCAAGGCTCAGCTAATACTGAAAAACCTCACAGTTATAACCTTAAACTTGGGTAAGTTGTGTTTGTATTAAAGCCTAAAATCATTGAATTTAAAAGATTATACCATCCGATCCAGGCAGATCAGAAACAAGAATAACAATAAATGCCTATGAAACAGCTCTGTGCGTGTGTGTGTGCATGCATAGTGTTAAATCCATTCTAGGTGCACCTTAGGAGTTTTGGGTGGAAGAACGTGACTCATTACTTCTGGTCACACTGAATTGGCAAAGCTGAAGAGGGTCAGTAACACCAGGAAGTTGCATCGACTGCCCATGGAAGTAAGGCTAAGGTGGATCCCAGAAACCTAAGCTCCCTGCGTGGTGCTCTGGCCATTACAGCACTTTCTACAAAAACGGGACAATGCCTCTGAATTTTATTTCACACAGTCACAGTTGCAGTTCTTGGAGTTATGACTGTAAAGGTTATGGCATTATTGAAAAGCCATGTATATAGTCACAAATGCAATTAGACTCAACAAACCCTTTCCTACAGAGGGTGCCTATGAGATCGTTTAATTTCCATACGGTTTTCAGATCAACATATGTAACGTCCAAGTTCATAATTGTTTAAGTCTGTAAGAGACATGGCAGATCAACAGCTGCATTACTTGAAGCTATGATTATTTTGCCTTAAGGCACCCCGAATCCCTGTGGTAGTACCAGCATTTAAAGCACACATGCTTACCAAATCAGAGGACTTTCTGTGAGCTTATTAACAAGTCAAATCAGGGAAGGCTAATAAGAATTAAAAGGAAGACTAAATCTTACTTTTATTATGACTGTTAATCAGCCAGTGGTGGATTTCATACTAAGGTGGTCACAACTGTTTGCTGCTGCAAGGAGAAGCAATCTACCATAGGAGACCTTAGTCAACCCTCTTGGAGCCCTCCACAGAAATATGGTCAAAGGCTGCCTGATGCAGTCCGACACTGAGCAAGCAGTCTAGTTGCTAATGTCAGATACTGGATAAAAATCTGCCTAAAAAAACCAATTAAACCCACAAAGCTCATTAGGACTATAATGGCTTCTTGACAGTTTACTAGCACACTACACTATAGTATAAGGCAGTGAGAACATAAATACAACCAAACAAAAATTTGGTTTAAAATGCAGGATTCAATTACTTGGGTTGAATTTTGCCCAAACTCCATGTATGTTACAGAAATTACTGCGGAGAAGGTGGTGAGGTGGTGAGAGAACAGAATACAAATGGTGTGCCAGTCAACACACATTTCTAAAGCAATTTTGGATATTATATCCAAATCCTATATTAAGGATGCCTAGGTTAATTTTCTATTTTAATTGTCTCACACATTCATCTCATGGCCCATTCCTGATTACACCGCATTTGTTTAGGAACTTGTCTCAAAGACCTGTGAATCTCTCGTGAGATATTTCTTCTACAAAGACAGGCTGAAAGAGTTGGGGTTGTTCACTCCAAAGAACAGAAGGCTTTGGGGAGACCTTATAGTGCCCTTCCTATTTGAAGGAGACCTACAAGAAAGCTGGAGACAGACTTCTTACAAGGACACGTAGGGATAGGATGAGGGGTAATGGTTTCTAACTGAAAGAGAGGAGAGTTAGACTAGATACTAGAAATAAATTCTTTACTGTGATGGTGGTGAGATGCTGCAACAGGTTGTTATAGATGAAGGGAGAAATTGTAGATGCCCCTTCCCTGGAAGTGTTCAAGTCCAGGCTGAATGGGGCTTCGAGCAACCTGGTCTAGTGGGAGGTGTCCTTGCCCATGGCAGGGGGCTGGAACTCAATGATCTTTAAAGTCTCTTCCAACCCAAACCATTCTGTGATCCTTCTCAGACAACTTTAAGTAAATAGAAGAAGCTGAGGATAGTGAATCCACACTCTAACTCAGTAAAATCCCCCAAACTATACTCTGTATGAATCTACAAAGGGGGCAGCATCTTGTACATATTGCCATTCTCGTGTGCCATTCTCCTTCCTCCATCATGTGAAGAGTTTTTAATTTTAAATTAATTCTTCTAATTGTTATTTTGCACCATCAGCTTGTTAATATATTTCCACGTTCTTCACCTTGGAAGTTGACTGAAGACCTGTGTATTCAGAAAGAAATATTCTTCCCTTTTACTAAATAAATAAGGAAAGGTTTTCAGACAGTGCTGAAGGATGCTCTTCCAGAGGTCTGAAAGACCTTATATACTCCAAAAGAATCCTGTCTGGTAAAGAGGGAATGAGAAATTTCAGAGGACATCCAGTGTATGCATATTTTTCTAGGGAGAAACAGGGCTAAGATGTCATTTTTAACTCAAAGCCTTATGAAAGTTCATGGTGTTTGGCAACCTCTCATAGATGCGGCAATGGGGAGGTAGCACCAGCTCTGTGACACACTCACCTCAGGAATTATGGATTAGGAATGACTGAGGTATGGAAAAAGTACTCAGGAAAACTCTTGGGTAGAGGTCACTGCCCCTCACCAGACCTGGATGGTGGTGGGGTCTTTGAGAGCACCATCCCCATAACAGTCATCCTCCCAGCACCTTGTTCATCTCTTTTCAGCTGTAACTGGAGAAGTGACACCAGGATCCCACTACATGCTCCACCCCTCCGTTTCTTGAGCATCAGGTTCCCTTCAGGCAAGGGATGTTTTGCTGTCACTGGGTGTCTGCCAAAACTCAGTTCTCCCTCCCCTCCCCCAGAAGTGTCCCTCCCTCATACCCAGCCCTATTCTCTGGACTGAGTCTCCTAGCCTGGAAAGCACAGTGCTGCCATGGCTAGAGAGAGTCTGAAAGCTTTGCACTAACCCAGCAACACCTCAGGACATGTCAGACACTGCCTGGACTTGTTTTTGCCCACTTGGAACAGTGCTTTAGCTTGTTTAGCTGTAACAGCAATTTTCTAATGTTCAGGTGGCTATTGCCTAATTTGCTTAACTCCTGCATAGCTCTTGAGCTAAGCAGTTGAGCAAAATCATGTGGCAGAATCATATGTTATAACCATATGGCATCATAATTTTGATATAGCTAATAGTAATGAGCTGATAGCCTGTGCACTACAACACATTTATAACTCTTGCATAATGATGTAGGAGGACAGCAGAAGCCTTTATAGTGGGGACAGGGGATACAGCCCAGAGAAGTACAGGCACAGGATGATACCAGAGACTTCAGGGTGATAAACTATTCACCTGTAATGAACAAAATGGGGTCAGACATTCCCAAGGTAGTCAGGCAGGGCTGTGGGGATGGGTCAGGATGTGAGCCCATGTGCAGGCCTGGCTCCAGAGACCCATAGCCAAGCAGGGCTGTGGGGAGCTGGAGGCCGGTCCTGCTATGGAGCCTCTGGGGCAGGGACTGACAGCCCTGAGGGGTTTGAAATAGGGTCTTGGGCCATGGGTTGGGCAGGGACAACAAGGGCTGGTGGTGCTCCCAGGACCATGACACATGAGGCATTGATGTCTCACTGCAAATCTGCTACTTACTTTGTTCATAAGGAAGACTTGTGCCATCACCCCCGAGACTGAGAGGTAGTGGAAAAGAACATAATGCTGAAGAATAAGGGGCAAACTTGTGAGGCTGGTTTTCTTGTATAACATTTTCTGACCATGTTCTTAATAGGACTTAGTTTATATTAATTTGATTATTTGGACTGTGAATATTTGTGCATTGTGATTGTACTACTACTAATTGGCAGTGTGTTCTATATTAGTTAGCCTGGTAACATTTTATTTAGGCTAAAAAATAATTGGCTTGTGTGTTATCCCTTTGCCAACAACAAGCTTTTGCACTTAAGACCCTCTCCATCAGTCCTCCCTTCTCTCTCCATTCTTCTTCTTTTTTATGTGACACCTCATCACTTTCCCCGTGCCTTTATAAGTAAGTGCGCTCATTGGTACCTACCGACACAGCGATGCCTGGGCCAAAAGCATTTTTGTCCTTCCTAGCAGCAGGAAGATGTTAGGTGTTTGACCCTTCTGGTGACAGAGGCCCAAAAAACAGAGGTGTGTTCTTCAAGACTGACAGACCCTGGTTTCATCTGGGGCAGAGTTAATTTTCTTTCTAGTGGCTGTTGTGTTTCAGATTTGGTATGAAAGGAATGTCAATAATACATATTGTTTTAGTTTTTGCCAGGCAATGTTTATAATTTTCAAGGACTATTTTTCAGCTTCTCCTAGAAGCTGAGAAGAAGCCTAGACAGAATGATGTAAGGGCCAATGGAATATTCCCAACCATAGACTTTCATGCTCAATACATAAATGGGGTTAGCAAAGGGGTGGGTATGTGTAATTGCTGCTCAGGACTGTGCCAATTCACCAGGTGGTGAGAGTGACTTGTGTCATTATTGTTATTATTTTCCTTTTCTGATATTGTTCTATTAAGATGTCTTTATCTCAACCCACACGTTTTTTTTCCTTCCCTTCCCTTTCCTTTTCTCCCTCTTCTCCCTGCCCTTTTTTAGGGGGAAAGGTGGGGTGAGCGAGCAGCTGCATGGTCCTAGCTGATGGCTGGAGTTATAACATGACACCTNAAAAATAATTGGCTTGTGTGTTATCCCTTTGCCAACAACAAGCTTTTGCACTTAAGACCCTCTCCATCAGTCCTCCCTTCTCTCTCCATTCTTCTTCTTTTTTATGTGACACCTCATCACTTTCCCCGTGCCTTTATAAGTAAGTGCGCTCATTGGTACCTACCGACACAGCGATGCCTGGGCCAAAAGCATTTTTGTCCTTCCTAGCAGCAGGAAGATGTTAGGTGTTTGACCCTTCTGGTGACAGAGGCCCAAAAAACAGAGGTGTGTTCTTCAAGACTGACAGACCCTGGTTTCATCTGGGGCAGAGTTAATTTTCTTTCTAGTGGCTGTTGTGTTTCAGATTTGGTATGAAAGGAATGTCAATAATACATATTGTTTTAGTTTTTGCCAGGCAATGTTTATAATTTTCAAGGACTATTTTTCAGCTTCTCCTAGAAGCTGAGAAGAAGCCTAGACAGAATGATGTAAGGGCCAATGGAATATTCCCAACCATAGACTTTCATGCTCAATACATAAATGGGGTTAGCAAAGGGGTGGGTATGTGTAATTGCTGCTCAGGACTGTGCCAATTCACCAGGTGGTGAGAGTGACTTGTGTCATTATTGTTATTATTTTCCTTTTCTGATATTGTTCTATTAAGATGTCTTTATCTCAACCCACACGTTTTTTTTTCCTTCCCTTCCCTTTCCTTTTCTCCCTCTTCTCCCTGCCCTTTTTTAGGGGGAAAGGTGGGGTGAGCGAGCAGCTGCATGGTCCTAGCTGATGGCTGGAGTTATAACATGACACCTTGATACACCTGTCACTGACACACCATGAACTGGGGCATGCAGAGCTGACTCTCCCTCTACCCCACTATGAAGCCAGGGAGCACCTGGCTCTCCCTCTGTGACCCTACCCGAGGGACACAAGAGGGTAGCAAGGGGAATCTCAGAATCACAGAATCTTCATGTTTGGAAAGGACCTTTGAGATCACCACGTACAACCATACATACATAAAAAAGCCCTACAATCTTGGCCACTAGAGCATGCCCTGAAGTGCCACATCTACACGTTTCTTAAATACCTCCAGGGATGGTGACTCAACCACCTCCCTGGACAGGCTGTTCCAGTGCCAGACCACTCTTTCAGTAAAGTAATTCTTCCTAATATCTAATCTAAAACTCTCCTGCTGCAATTTCAGACCATTTCTTCTGGTCCTGTCATTATTCACCTGAGAGAGGAGGAGGCCAACACCCACTTCTCTACAACCTCCTTTCGGGTAGTTATAGAGGGCAATGAGGTCTCCCCTCAGCCTCCTCTTCTCCAAACTAAACATGCCCAGTTCCCTCAGCCTCTCCTTTTATGACTTGTTCTCCAGAACCATCACCAGCTTGGTGGCTCTCCTCTGGACACGCTCCAGCACCTCAATGTCCTTCTTGTAGCGATGGGCCCAGAACTGAACACAGTACTCGAGGTGAAGCTTCACCAGTGCCAAGTACAGAGGCACGATCACTTCTCTAGGCGTGCAAGGTGGGGAAAAGCCACTGTGCCGGCCTGCAGGTGACTGGCACATCAGTGGAAAGGCTGCCATCCAGCAGCTTAGCCTCATGATCCATCCCTGCCCCCACACCTGACCACCACCAGAACCGGGAGAAACCTGAGCTACCTTCCCTCCTGACCCTTCACAGGGATACTTTTCAATGAACCGAAGGAAGAAACTGAGCTTACACACAATGACAATCACACTGTTGGTTTACAGAAATATTTCCTCACATCTTTTGTGGATTTGGCTTTTAAAAGTGTGAGATTTCAAGGCTTGGACTTGTCCTCACATATATAAATATACAGTGCCTAGCACAGCCAGGGTTTTGTGCTGAGAAGAGACTCTGTATCCTAAAGAACCAGGCAAAATAATAACAAAAATAATGTCAGTCCTTCCCCTTTACATGATCCTATGTTAAAAGAATAAGCAAGCACTTGGCCAAGAGAAGAATTTCTTCTTCCTCTGGAGTGGTGTCAGCCAGCAGAATTCACTGCTCCAAGGGGCAGAGACACCCGGACTGCTGTTGAATTTCAAAAAGGGGGGCTGAATGGTCTCAATCAGGCGATGCCTGTGGCTGGTGCAGCTGTATGGAGACAAAAGGAAAAACTGAGAAGGACTGAAACTCTTATGTGACAGGGATGACTTAACCCCTAGATTGAAGAAACTAAGGATTGGGAACACACTCGTGATACAGATATTTCTGGACTATAAGAAAAATAGGAAGACAAAGAATTGAGTTAATCCCACAGTTAGATAAACAAACAGTCAGTTACTGGAAATAACTGAATAGATAATCTGGGAGACTCCCTGGAGGAATTTAAAGAGCTTTCAGATTCACAACCATAAGACAGCAATATATGCCAGAAATGTGCACAGTAAGGCACTGCAAACCAACCTGCTCTAACAGAAACTTATTTCGAGGATTTCTCACCCACAAAGTATTTCTGGATTTGTGGGATCTGAAAAAAACATTGCAGGTTTACAATAGTTTTTTCCTTGCATTTAAAACTTGGGGGGTATATTTTTCTTGATGGAGGTGAGGAAAATGAACCTTTGATGTCTGGAACATCCCTCCTTCTCAGTCTGAAAACAAAACCAAAGCCAACACAAATGAAAGAATCATTGGGATTTCTACCCTAAGACCCCAAATCTCTTCTGAAAATAAAAATGCGTAAGTGCTCTTATCTCTTTAAACTTCTGGTCCTTTTCTCTTTGTCTTTATTGCAAAGTGAAACATATTCCTAATTTGTTTTCATAACAGTTGTACAAATTCTTTTGCTCCCTTCTTTTTAAGCATATTCATACATTGTACAAGCTGCAGGAAATGGCAATAATTTTGTTGTAATCATATACACACCATAGCCAAAGGGAATAAGGGTAAGAATAAGCATATCTCAGATTTCTTTTCTTTTTAAATCAATACAGACTTTTATAGTCCTAAAAGAAATTGCCTGTCCCTCACAGGGGTATGTTGAGCAGGCAGGTTTTGGTTTTGCACATGTGCCTGCAGGAGAGGCTGCTCTCTCTGAGTGAGGCACGATGGCCAGCTTTGCCTTTCTCTCTTGTTCTCTGCCTCCAAATTCTACCCTGTCAGATGAAGAAAGTGAATATTTGTGTGGAGGCGAGTGAGACGCAGTGAGGATTTATTCAGGTGTAACTACAAAATGCTCTGAGATCCCAAGATGAGACTTGTGATTAAACTGAATCCAAAGTTCACCAAAGCCAAAAGGATATTTTCAATTTACGGGACAATGGAGCAGTCTCATACATACTGCAAAATTACTACTGAACTTTAGAGAGTAAATGACTGTTGCAACAGATAAATCAGGATGCACACAGTGCTATGAAACCAGAATTAATTGTCCTTTCATGTGCCTTTGCTCAGTAGTATTCCAAAGAGATATTCTTGCTATCTTCATCTAAGTTATAGGCTGTTAAATTATCAGCACCAAGACTACAAGAACTGAAAACAAATCAGGAACAATGGCTCAAGCTTCCGTGTCTGTGAGAACAGGGCAAATGGCAAAGACTGTTTTTCAGTGCCGAGTTGAACATAACATATATAACATCTGACAGCAGACCCAATCAAATCACTACAGCACGGAGAGACAATACTCCCCCAGTGTCAGGCTCTGTGGGCTGACAGCAATTTTCAATTAACTTTCCTCATTTACGAGGTAGATGCTAGAGTAGTTTTGAAGGAATCCAAAGGCTTCGTGGAAAATGAAAAATTCTCTTGTGTGCTTCATTCAATGTGCTTCTCCCAGGAAGAGGGGGGAGAGGCAGTTTGACAGCTTATTTCTTCAGTGGAGAGACAGACGGGCACGTTATTATACCCAGTTGTGTCAGCGCTCTCCATTCACTGACAATTGAGCACACACAATAGGTAAGGTTGTCCTAACGGGGACACGAGAGTTTTCATGCCACCCTCCCTGCGGTTTCCTTTAGGAGATATTGGCCAAGAAAGCTGAAGGTTTTAAATAAGACATTCTGTTTATGAGTGAATCTCCTCAGTATGGGGTTAAAATTGGACTCTAATGTGACGTGACCAGTACTAGCATATACTCCAGGATGTGGGCTGAATGATTTTTTCCATTTCAAGCAGATACAAACTTCTCTAGTTCAGACTGTGGGTTGTTTTCTCCATTCAGCAGTCTGCCCAGTCCAATGACTCTAGCTGATGGCCACTCCTGGCTGAGTCTGAGATGTGGTGGTCCTGATTTTTGTCTACTCTGCTCTCTAAGCTAAGAGACTTTAATATAAATAAGAAGCAAAAAGTTACAGACTCAGATAATAATTCAGTTTGGAAGGGACCTCTAGAGGTCATCTAATACTCCTGCACAAAACAAGGCTAACTTCTAAGTTAGCTCAGGTTGCTCAGAGTCCTACAGTTGAGTGTTGAGTAACTCTAATAAAATATGGAAATTTCACAACCTATCTGTGATTTTTTTTCCCTCCTTCATCCACTTGGAATTTCCCATCTTTGAACTTGTGCCCATTCCTTCTCATCCTTTCCTTCTGCCCTTCTGAGCCACATCTGACCCTATCTCCTCAGCCCACCTTTGTTAGGTAGTTATAGACAGCAGTAAGTTCTCCCCTAAGCTTTCTCTTCATAAGGCTGAAGAAACTCAGCTTTCTCAGCCTCTCTTTGTATATCATGTGCATCATCACCAAATAAATCCTCTTAATGATCTTTCACTGCACTCCCCTCAGTTTGTCCATACTGCTCTTGTATTCTGGGGCCCAAAACCAGACATGCTCCTCTTGGCATGGCTTCACAAGCACTATTGGAGAAGCAGAATCACTTCTCATTATCTGCAGCTATGTTTTTGTTACTACTACCTAGCATGTGCTTAGCTTCAGGTTCCCTGGGGCACACAGCTGATGCATGCTCAAACCTGGCTGTCTACCAGGACCCCCAAGCCCTTTGTGGCAAAGCTGCTCCCTCGCCCCATCAGTCCCCAGCTTTGTCCTCAGCTCTATAGCCCCAGAGCTATTTCCTGCTTGGTCATACTTTTTCGAGCATTTGTACATCAAATTCAGCTGTTGTTTTGCATTTTGCATTTGATTTTGAGCAGCCTGGAGTGGGGTCAATATGTGTCCATTGCTTCATGCATGCTGCTGGATAAGCCTGATTTGAGTGCTTTCAAGCATTTCTGTTCTACAAAATAACAGTAATAACATGGTAATGCCTGCAAAATCTGGGAGTAAGTAAAAATAAAAATAACAAGAAAATGACAATACAAGATGCATTCTTGTTAATAATACATTATAGTTATGGTTTACACCGTATATTATTATTGTTGTTGTTGTGGTTGTGGTGGTTGGTGGTTGTTGTTGTTATTATTATAGTAACCATGTAATCCTAATAAAAAAACCCAGCAGCATAAGACATCAGCTCAGAAAAATCTTTGGAAGCTAAAAGGATTCATAGCAATATAAGCTGTTTTGGATCTGGGTTTCACTGACTATTGCATCCATTTAACTGTAACCCTTCCAGCTCTTACTTAAAATGCACACCCAAGACATCTCTTTTCCTTTTCAAATCACTAGATTTCTGAACCCTGCTGGCTATGAAATCTGCCTTACCTACATCCCCATTCAACACAAAAGCTCATGTGGACGAGTTAGGGTATGTTGCCAGACTGCAGAATCGTAATGCAGGACTGCTGTGGGATGGCATGGTAGTGTTACTCTCTTTTTATGGAATGTGAAGGAACCACAGAATCACAGAATGGTTAGAGCTGGAAGGGACCTTAAAGACCATCAAGTTCCAACCCTCCTGCCATGGGCAAGGACACCTCCCACTAGAGCAGGTTGCTCAAAGCCCCATCCAGCCTGGCCTTGAACGCTTCCAGATGTGGGACATCCACAACTTCTCTGGGCAATCAGTTCCAGCTTGTCACCACCCTCAAAGTAAAGAATTTCTTCCTAATATCTAATCTAAGTCTTCCTCTTAAAACTGTTACCCCTTATCCTATCAGTACACTCCCTGATAGAGTCCCATCCCATCTCTACCGCAGGACCCCTTCAGGTACTGGAAGACTGATATAAGGTCTCCCTGGAGCCCAACACAGGAGTATTGTTCAAAGCATATTTATCCTAGTGAAAATAGATTCATTTTTCTGAGTAGCGGCTCTAACAGAATTAAGGCCTCCAGCAGTAGGCCTGTTTTTCAACAGAAAGGCTTTCCTCTTATCAACATCTTTTCATAAAGTTTTATTTTCATATTAGGAAGATTTCATTGCTGCTATTAAACGAGAGTTTATGGGCTAAAAGTTGGAGTAAAGTGAGACAGAACTTGATTAATTGATGGCAAGACTGAAGATTTTGCCTGCAGATCTCACAATACATTGGAAATAAATAGCTCAGTCCCCTCATCATCATTTGTCAGCCAGTGACTGGCTACTTGTTCATCCTCATTGATACATTTCATTGAGTTTACAGTGTTATATTGACCTTATCCTTGTTCTAGTAATCAATTTCCATCCTGAAGATATTTAAGGATATTAAATCTTCAGAGTTATTGCAGTGGACCTTTCTCTTCAGAGAATTTATTATTTTATACTAAAGGAATGTGATTCTTTAATGACCTGCATTTTAAATTATTTCTCACTTGTAGGCAGTTTTGACCATATAGTAATAAAAATGAGGTACAGGCCTCCTCCTGGGTCCCAGGAGGAGAGCAATAAACTCTAACAGCTAACTACATACAGTATTACTGTTTGCATTAACTTAAATTGTGGGAATATGCCAAAGAAATTGCACTTGATTGCTCTTAAGTTGCCTAAATTTTATTGTGCTTTATTTCACCTCGTTGGGGTTCATTCTTGGGTTTGAGTCAGTTTTGTTTTGTTTTGAGCCCCATATTGATACTTGGAAAGAGAAAAAGTTGGCTGTTGAGTGTGTTTTCACAGGTCAGAGCAGGGGGTGATTTAGAATTGCCTTTTCTACCACTGAGTCATCTTTTGGATTCATACGAAGATCCACAGATACCTTCTTCTTTCTATCAACTGCCAACAATTCCTGTATCCAAGGGTTGTTCTGGCATCCCGTGGATTCCAGGCCCATGTTGTCACAGCTGCGCTTATTACAATAGGAAGTTTGTCAGGAAGTTAGAGATGTAAAACAAAAAAAGAACTTATTAATCTTACAGAGTTATAAAGCCAGAAAGTACTGAGCTTCTAAACCAAAATATCATCTGTGGCATTAAAAACAGACAACAGTGCGGCATAAAGGAATTTGGTCATTGAGAAGCCCAGAGGATGATCTCATACACAGCAGCTCAGCTGCTTTGTATCTTTCAAAGCTATCTTCTTCACTTCCAATGCTGCACAGGTACTGTATAGTCACTCGTATGGCCACTGTACTGAGGCATGCAAAGTTGCCTAAGTTCCTGTACAGGGAGATTTCTCTTCCAGCTTCTTTAAATGCCTCTGGGGCTTGTTTAAACAAGGAGACTGGAGTGAAAGCAGCACCTCCACAGCAGAGTTCTTCCAGTGTTAGCAAGTTTTCCTGGCAGCTTACAAACTACCTGAGCCCTGATAACATGAAAGAAGCATGAAACACAGACAACAGTGTTATGTTCTCACAAGTTAAGACTTATTTTTCCATTTAAAAAATGCTGGGCATATTTCAGTGACAGTGCCCTTTCCAGTCAGTTCTTTGTGGAAGTTTATATGCACAGGGAGGAACATTCGTATTACCTATCAGTGGATAACAGTATATAGATATTGATCATTAGATCAGTTCTCAAAGATATCAACACTTAAACATAATCATAGAATCATAGAATGGTCCAGGCCAGAAGGGACCTCTAGGGTCATCTAGTCTGACCTCCCCACAGTCAGCAGGGACACCCCCAATTAGACCAGGTTGCCCACGGCCTCGTCGAGCCTCACCTTGAATATCTCCAGGGAAGGGGCCTCAACCACCTCCCTGGGCAACATGTTTCCATTGTTCCACTGTTCCAGTGTTGCACAATCTCACTCAAGACCTCACAGCGCTGAGGGGTGAAGTAGCCGAAATTGTAAAGACTTATTAAGTAAGTTCAGAACCTTTGTGTTTTGCAATTATCTGGTACACTGCGATTTCATTCGCAAAACCTCCTATGTATATTCAAAACTGGGGTCCAACACCTAGGACAGGAAAAAAACTATTGCAGTTGCAACAGGACTGAGAGGCCACTGTAAGTCCAGAACAAAGCAGAATGCAGCACTCTTCTACAACAGCTGCCACCACTCTCTTCTACCCAATTCTGAAACCTATTCTCATGGCTGTTCAGAGGAACAAACCTAAACCTGTGTGCATCCTTGACCTTAGACTTTGCCACTTTGGGATCCACTATACTTCTTCCTTATCAGTGGTTTCAACTTAGTACAGCCTGACTTCTCTGTCCCCACACAGTCCTTCAGATCTTGCTTAGTACAGCAGTCAGGCAGCTGGAGAACAGGCAGTTTAAGGATGGGGTGGGACGAGGGGATGGGATGGGATGCGGGCATCTTCCTTGGGCTTAAACAGCTCTGAGGGTTAAAAAGGAGGCAGATGAATAAAGAAAAGACACAAACATTTGATGTTGGAGATGAGCCTGTTGGTTTTTAATACACCAGAGGAATAGCTGAAGTGCAAAACAGCCATGTGAAAAATACAACGTTAGCTTGCAAAGCTGACCTTGGCAACATAGCAGCAGACGCCTGAGAGACAGTATCAGTTTTGCAACCCATTTCTGTGAGATTGAAAACAAAACAAAACAAAACAGCATTGGAAGAAAACTGTCCTTTTCCTTTTCATTTGTAGGGATTTGAAACAGACCTCTCTTGAAATAAATCTGTAAACATATATTTTTATCAATATCAGAATTGTCACACATTCTTGCAACACTATTTATTATCCTGTTGAGTGTGAACCAGAACAGTCTCCAAAATAAAATAATAAATCCAATCTACAGATATCTCAGATCATATTATTTAAATAGAATTGCTCAAAGTCTAAAAAGTTTCTGTGAAAAACAAGGTTCCCATCAAGAGTATTAGAACTTCATTTGGACACATTTTGAAACAAGAAAAAATATTTCAAAATAAAAAAAAAATATCTTCAATTGGTAAGGCATGGCTAGACAAAAATCAAATTGATTTGCAACAAATGTAGATTAAAACATAGTAATAAAAAAAATTAAACCAAGCCTATTTTGTTCTCATATAATACCTTATGATGCCTTACAAATATAATTTACCTACATTCAGATCTTAATGAGACAGCAATGATTTGTCCCGTTCCATTGTAGGGAATAGAAAGACAGATATCACACATTCTTTGAATATTTATTTCTGCTATAGAAAGAAATTAAAAGACCATATGCAAAATTTGTATCTGGTCTGGTGTCTGTATTTCAGGTACTTTTAATGACAAGTTTGGGGGTTAAATTCTATTCATTTGTAACATTCTTTGCCAAAACACAGTATGGATATTAATATATCTCACAACATTTTCCTAGCTGTTCCTCTTTCAACACAGGACAGCCATTCAGGAAGTACAGTAAGACCTTAACTTGACGTAGCACAAGCTAGTTCCCTAACACAGCGTGTGATCTATCTGGAACAGGCAGGGGCATTTGATACCAAATTCCAAAGAGATAATGTTGAAACAGAAGCTTGTACCGAAGGGTAGTATTTTTAGTTGCAGACCAAGGAGCTGGAGGTTGGACGTGACCTTGCGGGCGCTCTGCCATGCTGTGGCACACGCAGCGTGCTTCGCCAGAACATCTTCTTACAGCAGCTGGAGGGAGCCCACTGTGCCCTGCGTTCAGGTCAGCAACTGCAGAACAGCGGGACGGGAGGACAGACATTTGTAGGCACACCGGCATGGCCTCCGTACTTCCCTTCATCTGTTATTTATGTTACTCTTATCGGATCGGAATGCGATGTTCCAAGAAACTGATGCCCTTACTTTAACCACCAAACAGAAACAGAACGGACACTTTCTGTCATATTATCAGAAAGGAGTCTGCCTGAAGTGAGAGAAACGTGTCAAAGGGATAGGGATTTATCTTTCTATATGCCCTGACTCACTGAGAAACTACCAGCTACTATGCTAATAGAGCTGTCCTGCAGTCTCTAGAATTTGCACACCGGATAAGCCTCAGGGCCATTTGAAAGTTTTATCCCTTTATTAATAACTTTATTCATTACAGTCAGATAAATTAATATATCTACCGGCTTCAAAATCAGGTTCCCCTTCTGCTAAATGCTCAACATGCATTCTCACTATTTTCCTTTGCAAAGCCTTTTGCTGCAAGAGCAAAGATGACCGAACCCGTGCCACTGTAGCAATCTGCTGCTAATCAAATAGAAGAAAACCTAAAGGAGCCCATTTTACAGATGCTATATGAGGCAGAGAGAGTATGTGATTCGACAAATTGCACAGAAAACACAAGAAAAAGACGAAAATAAACTGCAGTACCACTGACTCTTGCTCTGTTTGAGCCTATGCAGCCCTCCACAACTGTTGACAGATGGGTTCATACCAGTAGCAGGTAACAAAAGCTGCTGCCCACTAACAAAAGATCAGAAGTGGTGATTTTCTTTCCTATCATAAACTCAAAATGGATAATGCATTTGTTATTGTTAATGTTATTTGTGTCATCATGTCTCCCAGAGAATAAAAATCCCATGACACTAAGATCATGGGAAAGATTGAAAATAACTCCCTTCACAAGTGAATCACAAAACTGGAATCTTTGAAATGTCTTTGAGGGAGGACTGTTTTACATTTAAATTATAAAAAGTTATCTCAGAACAATTTGGTATCTAGAACAGAATCTACAGAAAAATCACTAGTCATAAACACTGCAAATTCTTTAGTCTAGCTGTGAAATAGTAAATGAAGATATTTTTAGTTTCCCTTTAACTTTGAACCCTTAAGGTGCACTTGGGTTCATATTTTTTCTGTGAGACCTTTTAATTTTCTAAAAGTGAAGTCTGAGCTTCTTCAAGATCTGAAGTATCAAGTAAAACCAAGAAATTCTGAAAGTTTGAAAATGAAAGCTGCAGCAATCAGTAGTGTTACCTCACTGCTGCTAGTCCAAGAGGAGGGTGGGTATGAAAGCAAGCACCATGGCGAATAAAAAAACGCAGCCTTTGCTCTCTCTCTTAAACTACAACGTAGATATCAACAGGCAGAGTCCTCTTGCTGGCCTACTACAAAGAGGAAAGATAAACGCAAAATAAATTAATAAAGAGTTGTGAAGTTGGTTGCCAGTCATTTTTGCTTAATAGTTCCTCTCTTTTTCTTCCTACTCACAAATAAACTGGAGCAAATTGTATGCTGTTGTACAGATCAGGTGATCTTCAAGCTGCTACCTGATTCCTTGCATTGCTTCACCATCTGGAACACAGCTGATTGCTTATAAAGGAAAAATAAATCTAGTTTTCTGCAAGAGTCCCTTCACACAATGACAGGCACTCTATTGCAAATGTAAATCTTGCACAAAACTGTTGCTTAAGCAATCTCAGCATGAATCAGCAGCTGCAGGGGATTATCTCCTTCAGGATACGTGGAAAGGCTGTTTCTGAAGGAGATGAGTATGTAACATAAACCCTTCGCTGTGAAGAAAGATTTTCTTTATAATTTGAATCAACTCAGTTCTAGTGGAAAAAAAGTCTTTTGCAAGAAAGGTCTGTCTGGAGGTGTATTTAAAATTACTCAAATCTGGGACCTAAATGCATCTCTTTCCAATTGGCAAAGCCCAAAACTGGGAATCCAGAGTGTCATAAGGGTCCCAAAATGAACAGCTCAATTACTATTTTGTGTGTGTGCAAGCAACTTTTAAGTGATTGTGGGTTTGATCATTCTAGATTGCAAATAAATCTCAGTAATCTTCGTTTACACAGGACTGGTGACTGTGTGATCTTCTTGAGGAGATTACTCAGTAGTGAAGACCCAAAAATATCTGTCTTCTACTTTAGTCCTGGACTCTCTGAGCTGCTTTTCTGAGAAAGATGAAGCTCTGTAGCTGTAATGCAGATAGTGATGCTCTGCCAATAGGAACAGATTAAAACTTGGTGATGGCTTTAAAGACTAGCATCTGACCCTCAAATTCACAGCCAAAGTAGACCTGAGGCTACCAAAGATCAGCGCAGAATAGAACAGCTTCAGCTCGTAATCCCCCTGAAGATTAGATGGTTGCATTCTTCAGCAACAGAAGCTCCTGTGTTGTCTTTACCTTTGGACAACCTCTGTAATTGATGGACAACTGTAGTTATAACCTCTGCTGGCAGAATACAGGGAAATGGGATCAAGTTTAAGGATGAGTTTTTGTCACACTGCCAATAAGCTAACGAATAGGCTGATCACTTTAACATCTGGATGGAAGAAAATATAATCTAGCTACATAGGGCAGCTCTGGGAGGCAGCTACTGTTATTTTGGCGTGGCACATTGTTAATCTGAGCAACTGGTTCCTCATTCAAGTATTAAATAGTGTGGAATTTTTGATGCTTAATTCTTCTGTGGAAAACTACATATCCAAGCAACTATACCTGATGCATGGTTGCTATCACTCCATTTTCCCAAGCAGTATGATATATCTGCTGAAGAAGGATATCTGTCTAGAACAATTTGGCAGAAAAATACTTCTTGATGCTTACTGATTTTAGTACTATTGATAGGGACTGACTGACCTCCCTGTAATACTGAGTGGCCAAATCATGCATTTTTCCAGTTCTACTTCGTGATATAAAAAGGTTTTCTGCATTGATGGTCAGATATGCCATCAAAATACTGAATATTCACATACAGTCTCACAAGGAAGTCTTGCACCTTCTTTGTATCATTTCTACCCATTCTGTATCTTGCCTATATCCAGTTAATCCATCAGCAGGAACATTGCAAGTCTTACTACTTACTGACAATGAATTTTTGTCTAAAAATAGGAAGATTAAATAGTGTGATAAATGGGGAGGCTACCAGTATCCATTGTTATCCTGATGCTCCCACTGCTTTCATGGAATTTATGGACACCTTATTTCTCTGAAGCTCATAATTTCCATTAATAGATACGTGCTTCTTCCTTCAGCAGTCAGGAGATGTGCCAGGCTAGTTTTGT
Organism: Jacana jacana; assembly: GCA_013400555.1. Lineage (NCBI taxonomy): Eukaryota > Metazoa > Chordata > Aves > Charadriiformes > Jacanidae > Jacana > Jacana jacana. The sequence continues at coordinate 1,480 of VZTM01028378.1, read as the reverse complement.
AGGTTGTCATGTCTTGGAGCTCAAACACGAGAGCTTGACGTGCATCTGAAACTGCTCAGAGAGGTGGGAACCCCCTGTCCCCTGAGAGCGTCACTCTTACTTGGCTGATATAGCTGGTTTTTCTGGAAAATAGGAAAATTATCCCAAATATCACTGTTGTGGTTGGGTTACATGGTTAGTAAACAGGATAACAGGCTAAGAGAGAAGCAGCACTAAATGAGAAGTGGCACTAGGTGAGCCAGGTTTGCAAAAAAAAAAGTTCTTTGAAATAGAGATGCTGTGAGTCTTCCATTTCTTCCGACAAAAGAAGAAAAGCTGGACACAAACTGAAAATGCGCTCCATGGCTGTATAAATCCACTATAACTTCTTCAACGCTCTTAACGCTTTGTGTATCAACTATTGATTCAACTACCATACGTCTTCTCCCTAGAGTCCTACTGTGCCACTTTGTAATTATTTCCATAAGTATACGTTTACTAGATGAGTTTTTCAGGCTACTGGAAGAAAAGATCTCTAGTTTCTGTAAAAAAAGAAAAAAGAAAAAAAGGTCTAAGGAGGAGGACAGTTTATATTCTGATGGTGGACTCTTGCAATTGCAAAAAACCTAAAAACAACCCCAAACTTCAGGCATATTTAGGCGTCTTGCATCTTTAAGAAAAAATGATAAATCAGTAATTTGTTTTCTGCTTTTAATGCACAGTCATTTCTTCATTTAACTAAGTTTTACATAGCGTTTACTCTACCTCTACCTAATAAAGATTGTGGAAAAAGAATTAACTGCCTAATCTACTTTCACTAAAATAATTGTGACCAAAAATCTACTGGCTGGACTGGAAACAAGTCCAGACACATGTCAACTATCACCAGAAATAGAAAGGACTGATTTTTTGGTCATTGGTTCCACAACCATAACAAAACTGATTGGAAATTTCTTTTGTAAGTTGTTTAAAAAACTGGAATATCATATGTTTTCCAAATTATTTTGACTTATTTTAATGCAACAGCTAGAAAACACTAAACTGCCAGGGCCAGCTTCTGTTTTTTGGGGAAGCAGCTAATGCACATGTAATTTCTACAATAGGGATAATAGTGGAGAAACTTCCTTCAGTTCTGAACCGAGTAGAACACAACATAAGCTCATTATCTTCGGTAAATGGATGCGTTTGAGCGGAACTGACAAACATTAATGTCATCTCTCCACCGAGAGCAGCAAAAGCTTTGACTGCAAGACTCCCCATTCCCCACAGTGCCCTAGCAATGACTTTCCTTCTGTCCCTTTGCCTTTCTGTCTTAACTCTCAGCCGAGACTGCCCACAAAGCACCTAGCTAAAATTACTTTTCTTAATCAGCAGACATCTTAGGCTGGTGGGCAAAAAAAACCCCGCTGATTCACTAGATAAATGCCACCCAATCGTCAAAGGGTAATGTTGTGTAATCACTGCTAATCGCCCATTGTTCTCGAACCTCCTAGGCCATGGT